>UZAE01000380.1:0-24758 GCA_900617975.1 Rodentolepis nana | reverse complement strand
TCATAAAGCCTGCCATTTGAAATAAATAAATAAATTTTTATCTGAAATTAATAGTAATAAAAATCTAGAGGCTGATGAAAATTATTGAATATTATGATGAAATTTAATACGCTTTGCAAATAGCAAATATATTTTGACAACTCAAAAGTCCTTAAAAATTAAACTGTATTTTATTTATTATATTTGCAATTGAATACAAGCAAATATTAACAAAAATTCCGACAATAAAATATGAAGTATATCCATTAATTTCTGAGTTATTCAGATCAAATAGCTCTATGCTGTTCATTCCTGGCTTTGAGGAGATGCAAGTTCATCACTGCGTCTTGATCAAACATTCACTCAACGCAACCAGTAAATAAACTCCGATTATCACTGAGATGAACTCTTGAACACAACTCATTCAGTCAGTAAGATCTGATTATCATGGCGTTAAAATCATGAAGTGCACCGAGAACATTCAAATGTATGCAACATGGAATGAATTGTATAAAATATTAATACAAAATGGAATTTAAAATTTGATCGGTGTATTTTGTACATCTGGTGTATTGTGTTTAAGTACATCCCCAAGTGCTAATTTAAATATATAAAGTAGGAAGAACTGAACTTTCCCAGAGGATCAAAATACAAATGATTTCAGAAAAAAGTAAAGAAACGGGCAAGAATGCTGGTGTTTTTAAAGAAGATGTGTTTGTAAAAAATGAGCTACTCGTAATCGAAAGCGTGGACGAACGGAGCTTAAATGCATAAAGAGTAATTTTATAAGGAAATGATAATGAAGGAACTACGCATCTATCACTTAAATTTAATACTTGAGAACAAGGGAAATAAGAACCATTCCTCATGTATCCAAACATAGCTTTTGAAATGTGTTGGTGTTTAAAGTGCAATAGGCCAAAAATATACACTTTGCTATGGAACATTCACTGGACCTGAAAACACGATGAAATAGAATTAAGAACTGTCATTTTTAGCCTATTAGAGAAAGAATTTAAACTATTTTGGTCAAAAAATTAACAATAGATCCTTAAATTATTAATTTATATATTCAAAAGAGTGTTAGGCTACTGAAAGGCGCTTTCTACTTGAAAGGAAACTGCTATCACGCACAATTAGGTATTTAATCTACCAGAGATCGTCTCTGTTTAACCTAGAAATATTCATTTTCAACTGGTTCAAATTATATTTGAATAAATGCATTATGTTAACTAATATATTGGTCATTAGTGATGATTTTGCATTGATCTGGGTGAGCTCCACCATGTTTATCATAAAAAATATATACAATCCACTCAAATAAACGTGAAAGGTCATTCAGTTAAATCAAAAAAATGAATCTATTATCGTTTAATTAATCCAGAAACCTCATATCTCAATTAATGAAAATTACTTTTCGGAACATTTTCCTTGAGTTCGAGAAAAAATAGAGCTTCAAGAATAAAAAGAAAATTAATTTCCGAGCATACTTAATTCGTTTTATAATAACTTTTGGCTCTTTCTGAATGGCAATTCTATTTTGAGTGAGCAAATTCCACTCCATACTATAAAGTTGATAATAATAGTAATACTGATCATATGAATTTTTGGTTAATTAAAAATTAAATCTGCAATTGCAATATTGCGCTAAAAACTGATTTGAAAACTATTTTGAATAAAATTGCACGTTGTATTTGCAAAATCTTTTGTTGTATGAAATTTTTATTTCTGTAAATGACATACGAAGACAATGCGCTCTAGAGATAGATAATTATTTGCAATATATATTTTGGTTCATTTTCAAATTAACATTAGATGAAAACCATACATAATTATTTTCCGCGACAATCACATGTAATAATTATATTATATTTTTGAAAATTCTCACAAAATACTCGGTATTTAGAGAAATAAAAGAATTCGGTTGGAATTTCCTTCGTGTGAACGAACTCTCCTTCGATTAAGTAGCTTTCTACATTGAATTATTATGTTGTAATGTTAATCGCCTTTCACACACACAATCCCTATGGAACAAAAGACTGCGTACATATCCCGCTATCTGAAATGTAACTTTAAAAAACAATTGTTTGCATCTTAGATTAGAATATTAGGGACATTTTAAATGGGCATTTTCTTGGCAATTTCATTAGCTTTTTTTGGGTAAACAATTTCATCATATAGTAGCTATTTATACACAACTGAGATTAGAGGGGTACATGATTAGCAATGTAATACTGCCTGAATATATGCTTATTTACGTACCAAGAAGAGAAAAGGAGATTTCTCCAAAGTGTCACCTGAGATTATAGATCTTTACATCTGAAATAAACATACAAAGAGTCCTTTGAAGGAGTTAAACTGGAACCTAATTTAGGGCAATTGAGTTTAAATTGACATTGATGTTAGTTGGGAAAAGTGAAGGCTTAAGTGCATTTACATTTATCTGACCATATTTAAACAAGGTAAGCATTAATCAAACTTTCATCTTCCAATGGTTCATATACTGATCGATACTAATTTACCTTCACTGACTTATCGCAATACCTAAACACTTGTCCATTCGTGGCACATATTGCGGAAAGTAAAATGAACTAGGTGATACATAAATATAAACGTATACCATTTTCTATTTATCCAAAGTTTTAGACACACCTTAAGGCAAAATTTTGTTTTAAAGAATATTTAAATGGTGTTTGTTTAACTGTCGGATTGTGGCAGAATGAGCTTTCATTGCTTGTAGTATCCAGGACATCAGTTCACTAGTTTAGGCAATTTAGAAAGAGCTGTTCTATCTACTCGATTCAGTCAAAAATCTCTTTTCTGGATGACAAAATTGCCAATAAAATCCAAGGTTTCCAGCGTGCGTCAGCTCTATCTGTGTTAGCTAGATATCATTAGCTCTCGTTTTTGAACATTGAAAGACCATCTTCCTTCAAATTGTATCTTTAATCTTTAACTTTGAAATCTGAACAGTGTATAACCATAGCTATTCAGTATTTTTAATAGAACTTTCTGTAGGTAATATGAAATAGCATCTTAATATTATCAGAGAATACAAATCTTTCACTTTACCTGTCTTTGAAAACATTTCATTCTCAAGGATAATCTTTTTTTGCACATCTCATTGGTGAATCTAGATGGTTTATGGATATTGTAAATGGCTATAATGCACACTTAAACTGAAATGGAATAGATCAGCGTATAAGTTAAGATAGCCACGAAAGGCCCTAATCGGTACATTCAAATAAATTATATTTACAATAAGGGGTGCGCGATGGACTTACCTCCACGTGGTGCACCCTGGACAACGTATTTTCTTACGGCAAAAAAGTCTATCACTCGGCATTCGTTTTTGACTTCGATTTATTATGATTAGCTTTAAAAAAGGCTATAAGAAAAATCGCCCTCGTCAGGGCGAATCACAACATCTTCAGATCCTCCAGTGGAATGCTGGAGGAATGTCTCCGGACAAAAAGATCCAAGTATAGAAAATCATACAAACCTATGATGTAGACATTTTCACAATTATGGAAGCTAACATATCGGATGACAAACTGAAGTACTACCGATTCCCAGGTTACACCCTGTACAATCTACCGTATGGGGATGTGCGCGCTCAACTCTAAACACCACTTGCAAGATGTTTATTCAGCCAGTAATGTTGTATTGCTGTGAGCCACTCATTACAGCCACAGAGGTGCCTCTCAAACCACTCGAGAAGGCACACAACCAAGCATTACGACTAATTACTGGAGGGATAAAATCAACACCCATTGATGCAATGCTCCTAGTTACAGGAAGCACCACTATATGTTCCCTTATCAAAGAAAAGGCCTTGATCCTGTACGAGAAGCTACTGCGCATTCTCATGAATAAGTTCTTCAGCACCTATGAGAATAGACCAAGACACCTGAAAACGCAATCTGGTTTAATACAGAAAGTCATAGAACTGAAGAAAGAATTACAAATCGATGACAAACCAAAAAGCCTCTCTCCCCCCATGAACCCATTACCAGACATTGATATAGTTGACACAATTGCTAAGAAAGGGACAACGATTTTGCAATGCAAGGACCGGCCGATGACTTTCCACACAATGAAGGTCTTAATCAGGAGAGAATTCCAGACCTCAAGGTGCAACGAAATTAAAGCTCGAACAAAGGAGAAACAGTGGACAGTGGCAATCTCCGACATACCCGACTGGCCAAGAATAAAAGCCGTTGCTGAGTTTAGACTACGTACCGGACACGATTGCTTGGCTAAACACCTTCACAGATTGGGAGTATACACTCAACCCACATGCCCTCTATGTAACCTACAGGAGGAAATGGATAAGACCCACCTGATTCGGTGTCCAGCCCTAAAGACAAGCACGGAAAGCCAAAGATACTGGGAAGCAAGAAGACAGCTAATGAATTGCTATTAATTAACTGCTATAAATGTACCACCTCCTTCTTGGGGGAAGCTGAAGTCAAAGATTAGTGGCTAATGATAAATATCATAAAGCCTGCCATTTGAAATAAAAATAAATAAATATTTACAATAGCCAAGAAATTAAAATAATACGCTTTTATGATAGCAACCACTTTGTTAATAATGATTTTAATTCATGATTGCTAAAATATTCAGAAGTTTAAATTGATCTAATTTAGAAAGTATCAATTTAAAATAAATCATAGTTGTTGATTTTCGCAATAAAAAATAAGTACTTTCTAGTAGCCAAACTGATTATTTTATTTTTATCTTACAACAAACCTACCAATATTAGTTTAAAACTCTAAACTAAAATTAGTCTTGGGAGAAAACGCAAGTCGTAAATTGTTCTCTTCGCTTAATTTCCTTTCCAAGGGAAATTACATTTGTTTTAATTAAAGGCCAATTTTAGAAACTTCAAATTTTTCCTTTTTATTTGCTTGACTGTCTCCAGGAGGGCAGTTTCAGTACATTTTAAGAAAATGGCAAAAGATTGCATGAGTGAATTCCCTATACCCGTAATAAAGACTATGCTATTGCGATACAAGGAAGTTTTAACTCGATTAAGTTCTCTTTATACAAAAATTTTCCCCATATTTATCATTTTTCCCCGTCCTTTAAATTTTACCAAGATCATTTTTTATTTTTATTTTAAGGAAAATAATAGGTTTGGTTTAGGCGTAGTAACTCAGGTGTAAACTGGTCTTAGTTCGATGATTTATGGCAAGCTTAAATTGCTGAATCACGATAAATTAATAACGATTGGAAGTGAATTGGCGGTCGAAATATCAAAAACGTGTGTTTGCACGCCGAGGGCTTAAATTAAGCGCTCTCTATCGTCAATTCGAAAAAAAGAATGCTGAAGCATTTTAAAGTAACAAAGTGCTTCAGGGATAATCATAAGATGTGCATTCACTACGCGTCAGATATTTCTTGTAAACATCAAATGTTAGATTTTGTCTTCGATTAAGGTCTTGTGATTAATTTAAATTCATCTAATCCTTATGAAGTTCATAAAATGGGGGAAATATAAATTCAAAGATCTGATTAGCCGTCTCACTAACTTTGAATTTTAGTAATTTAATGCACACACATATTTTCTCATATGAATTCGTGTGCATTTTTCGGAACACGGAGTTATTAAAATGTGTCTATTCAATTTCAGTGCTCCTTCCTTTTAAGAATAAAAACAAACGCAAATTGAGTAATTTAAACATATAGACTTCAAGGAACCAATCTCCAACCTTGCACAGTTTATGGCTTATTATGACTTTATTTAAATCGTATTTCAAGGCTGAATTTTGAATATATGGGGAGAAGAAAGCACAATTCGTGTTTTCGCGAAACTTTATTAGAAAAACAAGTTTTAAAAATTGCAATATATTGGGTTGGCAACTAAGTCATTGTCGTTTTTGTTGACGGATTCACTCTATACTTTCTTTTGTTTTGTTAACGTGGCCAGAGCATCTAACCTATATTTTTTCTTACTGTATGGGCTTCTAGGTTAATTAGTAAAATTTTTTTTGTTTAGTTCTTTAGTTTTGTTTTTATCCCAATTTAAAAATGAAAGAACAGGACGTGCACTTCCGACACATTTTATTGTATTACTTCCGAAAAGGCAAGAACGCATCGCAAGCACAAAAGAAGTTATGTGCCGTATATGGAGATGAAGCCGTAAGGAAGAAAGGCAGTGTCGAAATTGGTTTGAAAGATTTCGTTCCGGTGATTTTTCACTGAAAAAATTCACAACGATCTGGCCGCCCAGTCGAAGTGGATGAAACCCATATCAAGGCCATTATCGATTCAAATCGTCACAGCACAACACGAGATATTGCAGAGAAGCTCAATGTGTCGCATACATGCATTGAAAAAAAAATTAAAAACCCTTGGTTATGTCAAGAAACTTGATTTATGGATCCCTCACCAGTTAAAGGAAATTCATTTGACGCAACGGATTAGCATCTGTGATTCGCCGCTACTGAAACGCAATGAGAATGAGAATGATCCATTTCTGAAGAACCTAGTTACTGGCGACGAAAAGTGGATAGTTTATAACAATGTTACTGACAAAATATCATGGGTGAAGCAAGATCAACCAGCCCAAACAGTATCAAAAGCAGCAGAGATTCACCAAAAAAAGATTATGCTGTCAGTCTGGTGGGGGAATCACAAAGGAATTTTGTATTTTAAACTCATGCCGCAGAACAAAACGATAAATTCAAATGTATATGTTGAAGAACTCGAAAAACTGAAGGATGCAATTGAAGATAAGCGGCCGGCATTATCAAATCGGAAGGGTGATGTTTTCCATCATGATAACGCAAGGCCCCACACATCTTTGGTTACTCGGCAAAAATTATTGGAACTGGGTTGGGATGTTTTGTCACACTCACCATATAGCCCTGACCTTGCGCCTTCGGATTACCATTTGTTTCGTTCCATGCAAAACTCTTTAAATGGTAAAATTTGTAACAACGCGGATGATGTCGGATCACACCTAATTCAGTTTTTTTTAATAGCAAAGACCAGACATTTTACGAAGGGGGAATTTTTACTCTGCCAGAACGATGGAAAAAGGTCATCGACAAGAACGGCCAATATCTAATTGAATAAAGTTATATTTTTAAATAAAAATTCCGAATTTGCCTTCTTATTTGGAATCGGCAATGACTTAGTTGTCAACCTAATATATTCCAAATATGCTTAACAAAATATCATTTGAATCCACAATTTTCTCATAGTTGGGCAGTCTAAAAAGTTCGGTGCGTTTGAAAAGTCAAAATTAGTAGTATGGATGTCCAGTATGCAGATGAAGCGTGTAGGCAGTTTTGCATTATGCAAAATTTTAAGTCTTGTTTGCTTGAATAAATTCACCTCATGCTAATTTATAAGGGTATATCGGGTATTTAATTATGACATTTTCAGAAGATTATGAAGATTTCTAAATCCTTTTTAGGCAAGAAACTGGAGATCACATCCGTCTTTTATTTTGCAAAGGAGAAATTAAATACCCAATTGAATTTTTCCACCGACAAGCAATATCTACATGAAGGTCAGTGCTTAAAAATGGCAAGAAAAACCACTGAACTTTTAAAGATAATGCCCAATTTACGTATGAGCGTATTGCACAGGTGAATCTCCTTATTTTGAGTAATAAAATTAGATTCACGATGGATAAACATTAATTTTGGGTTTAAATTAATTCTTGCCACTGAGATAATGACAGTGAAAGATTTTCTTTTCACTTGGTTTGCATAACTTCCAATTCTATTTAACGAAGCAGTTTCCACACTAAGTCTCAATTGAGAGTTAGTTTCGCGATGAAAGAAGAGAATTCTATAAATTCCTTTATTAGCCAGATTTAATCGGAATGATTGACCGTCATTCCATTCGCTTGAAAAAAATCGATGAACATCGAGCATGTGACTCCGGATACGATAGAGTAAAGAAGCTAATTCCCGCACAATCAGTCCACATTCCAGCAATGCAAGCCTAGTAATGGAATAATCTGACCTCACATTATGGAAGCGATTGAAGATTAAAATTCAAAAAGTGGTATTTAAGTATGGTATAAAAAATCATTCCGGTGTGCTAGATTTGGGAGGTCGTTCTATTTTTCGAACATTCTGTCAATATTAGAATATTTTTCCCGCATACTACGATGTAAAAAATATTTTTATTGAAGGAACTATGTTATCAAAATAATGCTTGAAACATTACGATTTAAGTGAAACTTTCGCTTTATAAACTACAAAATTTTGAACTGACACTAATCGAATTGGCAACCGTTTTCCCTCAGGTGTCTGACAGTTGTGGCTCTATAGCTAACTGGGACAGAAAAGCTCAGTTTAAAGTTTAATTTCCGTTTAAAATATAAATGGTCATCTCTCACTACTAAATTTGCTAGGATATTTTACTAAATATTCTCGTCAATGTTCAGTCAAAGGAGATTATCGTATAAATTAAAACGTCTTTATCAAATTGAATTAACCCGCTTTAAGGTCTTTTTGCGTTTAGCGTTGTTAGTTCTTTTCATCAGTATGAGATAATGCGTGTGTGTGGCAAACAATTCTCATTGAAGATCGTTTCTCTTGATTGTGGTTGACTTGTGACCATTGACAGAGGGAAATATTTCCGCAAATTATTCATAATGTAAAATATTAAGACACCGGGAGGATAATAGACGCCCATACGATTACAACTGCTTGGATCAAGTTAAAAGTGCAAAAGTTCTTCGTGCGGCTGTAAATCGTGGTTACTAATTTATTTTTAAACTACACCACAGAAGGGAGCTGTTACTGAACAAATTGGATGATTGTTTCAATACGAAAGTGCATAAGATTTCCTGATATCTGCTAACATATTTACTGGTGTCTGCTTTAAATTTGTAAAAGCTTGAATCCTTTATTATATATATATATATATATATATATATATTAATTAAAATCTGTCAACATTTTATAATTTCTATTTCTAATATGATGGGAACAAATATTTCAAGGTTAAAGGCATCACTTAAAATTTCCAAAGTATATCAAAGTCAAGTTGAAAGTTAAAAATGTCATTTTGAATTGACCAACAAATGGCATTTTTAAATTTTAGATATCAATAGTGTTTCAGATTCTATGTTAACAATAAATCAAAATTACTAAGGGTTATGAAATGTGACAAACAGTAATACATTTCGCACAAAAGTGTTTGAACGCTCACATTCCTTTTTGTAAACATTTATTCTCTCATTTTTCATTAGCAGAATTTCCTGAACCAAAAGGTAATTTTGGTTCAAACTATTTTGTTTCTAGTCTCACCTATACATTTGCACGCTTTTGCACTCGTTCTGATGTAAAATACACGATTGGTTCCACGGAAGTGGACAGATTGCTTTTCCCGCCCACAAAACCGACCAATCCGGGAGCGTGCATTTGAGCCTCGTTGGAGAGGGGAAAACATGTCCTCGCGACGCGTGGATGGATGCATTCGTGAGTCAGTGCAAGTCCAAGGAAGTTCAACTATAATCGTCCTATTACGTCAAGGGTTTCTATCATCCACATATTTGAGCAGAAAATGGGCCTGCATTCAAATACCACTGAAAATGATACTAGCCCATCTCCGGATGTAAGCATGCTATCGACGATTGTTGAGGAAAAATTGGATGTCAATAGCTGCCCATCAAGCATGACGTGCTCTGTCTCCCCAAATCAAGCTTCAAATGGAGTTATGGATGTCAGCTACGATGTCGAATCGAGTGAAAATATGAAAAATGGAAACTGTGCAGTTGCCATAGTGGAAGCGGATAGTAATACTGGTCATTTAAAGGAGATTACCAAAGGAAACGACGATTCAAAAGAAGAGACTGAATTTCCACATGAACCCGGGTATGTTTTTGTTTTTACTTATTGTTACTAACGTATGCCCGTAAAGTCCAACTGGTTCTTATCTTATCAAATCGTAATATTAATTTCACCACTTTTGCGAGCATTAACTACTTACCCTATGTAAAACCTAAAACTGGCCAAGCTAAATAGTTGTGAACATTTTTTTGCAAATAATCTAGTACTTTATGGAACAAATTTTGATTCCTGACTGCAGCAGGCAAAATTCTCTACCAAACTAGAAGTTTTAAAGCATTCAAATAGTTTATTTTGTCTCGTTTTAAAGAGATGGAAAAAAAACGCGGACATTCAATTTTATTCAATTAGGGTCTCGTTCGGTTCTCAGACATTCAAGTTAAGGAAAGTAATTTGGCTGACATTACATTTCACAAATCTACAACCATACTTTGTTGTCGTTTTCCTCTGTTAATTAAATTCCAGAATCAGTTAAGCTATTTTTGCTCACTTAGTTGACGTAATTTCTGTGAATACGACTGTCTAATTCAATTTTTGGAATACAGAAGTAGATATGGATTCTCTAAGCAATTGTCCCATTGTTTTAAAACTTTTAATTAAGTTTGGTATTTGTATTCTTTGTTTAAATAAAGACTATCATTGAAATATGTACTTAGTAGGCTAGCGCCTAAGAATACTTTAATAACCACCTATTTATTCACTGACCCTCTCAAAATATGTGAATAACTCAAATCAATTTGTTGGCTATTAGAGGAAGAACGATAATCAACACGTAGTTTGCACCTTTTCAAGAAAACAGAAAAAATTTTTAATATCAATTTCTCACAAAATATTGTTCAACTCAAAATCTTGTATCAGATAAAGCGATTTTTCTGGTATCCTATGCTTTATTCTCATCAAGGTTTTATAATTTTAATACGTCAGTATTTTTTGACATTTATTAGCACTCCACCTTGCCACTTTAGCAAAATATTAAATTGCATTCAAATTGATCCTGCATCGTTTGAATTAAAACGACATGTAACTAGGTAAATATTTCTATTGCTCAATTGGGCACTTGATATTGTGTGAATGAATATTGCAATTGAAGCATTTGTATGAAAATGAAGAGAGAAATTATACTCGTTATGTTAAAATTTAAATTAAGATACCTTTGATTACCTTTATGTTTTATTGCGGCTTCACTATTTTGCATCTTGAGACCCATTTCACGATAAAAAACATTGAAATTCTTCTGAAGTAGCTTCACTGTAAGTAGAGAAATAAGTCAACATTAGCATCCGCAAGAGACGATTGGCAAAATGAACGACCTGGCTTAGTCAGACGGCAAGTTATACGTGAACGTTAGACCTTGCTCTTACGAATACATTTTATTAGCAATACACTGCTTAAAATAAAAGAAAAAAAGACAATTTGCAACCACAATGTATTTTAAACGAAAATCAAAATAAATATCGAATGCGCACTTGAGCAAGTATTAAAGTATAGTTAGTCGTAACACATTGGAAAATTTTAAAAAACTAGCATAAATTGACAAGCGGATTTAAAGTAAGATGAAGTGAAAAATTGGTTAAAATGGCTTAACTTATTTAGATTATAAAAATTAGCATAATACAAAATCTAAAGCTAAGGAAACAGCTGAAGACTCACAACATCCTTCCATTTTTTGGTACATAATAAACATATCTAACTTAAGAGTTGTGAAGGAGTAAGCTGATGCCAAGTTACTGGCCGCTAAAAATATCATTAATTTCTTCAATTATTAATCAATAATAATCAGTTGTTTCGCATTCTTATTTTGAATCCATTATTTTCCAAGTATTAAGTATGTTGAGAAGGACCTAGTTACCAGTTCTTAAATTTTGGTGGAATAAGGGAAGCAACTTTTTTAAACTGCACTATGGTGTGCGAGTGAAAATAGCCCAAATCATGGTAGTATTTGAAACTCTGTTGCACGCCTCACTGACTCAAATTGAGTGCTATTTCGTTCTTTCGTCTTCTTAACTCGTTGCAGAAGCAACGAGGGAAATTGTCAATGTTTGTTGAGGAGTAATTTAAAAATAAGATACATTGCTTAATGAGTACTAGAAAAATTCAAACTTGCTCACATTCTATGTAGTTCATATGCAAAGTGTTGCTGAAAGAGAGAAAATATGAAACATAAAAAATCCGATTTTAAATTATTACAGCAATTAGCCTCTTTTTTTCCTGTTTCTGTTCTAAAATATATGTAGCCATGTCAATATTAAATTGTCATTAATTTGGTAAAAGCTCATTGTTCTAAATTAAAATCGTATTTTAAATCAAGATTATAGGCACCAATCAGATATATCTCTACTTTTCTATGTTCATTAATTTATAATCCCTATGAAGTTTGCAAATATATGCATAGGTATTAAGTTTGGACCATTGCAAGGCATAATTTCCATGTCTTATAATTATACGTTAAATCAAAAAAATCATATGTGACTTTCTATTTTGCAAACTTTTATCAAAGGATTCATACAACTAAAGCAATAATTTAAAGATGCTTAAGCTAATCCTCACCCTAGGATGCGTAAATAAATAATAGATTCATTTTTCTGTGAGGAATACTAGATACTCGAAAGGTGGACTTGAAACTTTGAGGTTTTCCCCTTCAATTTTGAATATCATACAGATTTCCTTCCTCGATACTAACGCTTATGTCTGAATAACAGTGAATATTATAACCAAGAATTTCTCGAAATTCAATTTGAAAATTGTTAAATTTAAATTTTGGCTGATTGCATAAGATCTATTCATTTAGTAACTTTTGTCCAAACCTGTCCGAAAGTCAAATAACGAAGGACGATTCGATAAACTTACTCTTTGCTTTACTTGAAATAAAATGAAAACAATTTTATATATCAGTGTGGAAAAAAGCAAATATATTTGCAATGTTTGATTTTACTTAATGAAATTATCGAAAACTTAAAAACATGGAGTAAGTTTCTGAGGCCACGAAATAGGAGTATCAATTTTTTTCAATATCTGGGCTAATATAATAACTTTTAAAACATTGAAAAATTAGGCAAACTTTAAAATGCTGTTACAGTGAATAAATGAAGAAAAAATGGAAATAGTAACGGTGGAAAAATGACTCATAAATTATAATTTCTGACATTTCTTTAAAAATTGTAATAAATAATTTGGTACATCAAGTTTGATTTCTAAGTCAATTATCTTAAATTTCGTCAATTTCCGTAAGACATTTGGTATGTTTTTACAATTATATTATTTGATAATGATAAATTTAGCCTGTGTATCTTGATTGTATGAAAGTGCTCAAAAATTACAACCATTATAATTTGACTTCTCCCAAATCTGCCAGTCAAGAATACATTTAGGCGCGTCTTTAAAAAATAGAACAAATTATCTATACGTACATTTTAGTATGTGATTTGAGCAAATTAATCCCACTCCTCTTTTATTTATTTTAGGAAAATTTTCATTGGTGGATTGAATCCATGCACGACTATTGGTGAGTTAAGAGACTTTTACGATTTTTTTTAGTCTAAAAGCCTATTTTGAGTTTCAATAAAATTACTGGTAGCAGTTAAGTAAAAGTTGTTACACACACGTATAAAACTTTTTCGCTTATGCCATTTGTGTTAAGTCAGCTATTCTGCACAAGTTAAAATCTTGCTGTATTCAAAACCAACATCGTTTTAGGAATCCTTATAAAACGTTATTCTGGAATTACTACAGTTATTATTAATCAAGGCGTAGTAAGTTAAGAATTTTTTTGAAAAATTATTTTAAATTATACTTTGCTGACAAGAATATGCCTTGAAGTAAACACATCAATGCAATCTACACTGTTTTGATTAAATTTAAGCAATGAACACCTAAAATTATAATATTGATTGTGCTAATAAATATCAGTTTAAAATTAACACAAAACACGAAAATGTTTCAGTATAAATAGCAGAATTCCATAAACGACTATATTCGAGTTCTTTAAAGAGAGAAATATTAAAGTCACTTAACAAACAGGAAATTAGGTTAACTAAGTTATAAATGATGACATTTTTGAAAGATCAGTAATCGATTATTTCAAGAATATGAGCTGAATAAAAGCTCAATGCCTTGAGCTCAATGCATATTACAATTAACGATATAGCTTGTATTAATCACCTTTTGTTAATGACCATTTGGGAACGCCCATTTTCCTTTCATCTTTAAACTAAAAATGTTAGCTTTTATGGAGCTTTATTTATAGAATTCAGAAATATCTTTTAAATAATTTTGCCAAGATATCTTGAAAGAGGTGCCAACTAGATATGAAACCGAAAATTTGTATGGGCGTACAAATTTCTTATCTTGTTATAATTCAACAATCGGGCTGCCAAACTTCCTGTATTTGTATTTGATGTGTTAGATTGGTTGAAAACCTGTTTAATGAAGTGCTTATTAAGCATTAAGTGATGTACTTAATTAGTCAAATTTCCGCTTGTATTAGCAAACTAGAAGAAATTTGAGTTCAAGTTTATTTCACTCTGATTTTATTTGAACTTAAAATGAGTAGACCAAAATTATAAATTTGGCAAAACACTAAAACCACTAGGAAATTCAAAAAAATAAAACCGGTGAGTAAATCTTACGAACTTTTCTGAAATATTTCGATTTTATGGGAAGTGGGTAAATTCCAGTAACCAGAATGCAGCCAAGTAGACGTTATAAATCAAACACGCAATTTCCTGTAGGAGGTAAAATTGAGCTCAGTCAGTGCTTATCTAGCACTTCAAGATGTGAATGTATTGCTTTAGCGTCGATAAATTTCGACTCATTCCATCTTCAACTTGATAAGAATTTTAATCTAAAGCATATCTACAGATAAAAAACACTGAATGCATTTTACCTTATTGCGATTGAATAGTTGTAATATTAATATTAATAATTAGACTAATGAACAGGGTAAGTAAGCCCGAAATTTTGGTTTACTAAAAGTATAATGACTACCATTGAGCTTGAGTTAGGATAATTAATTAAATTAATGAGATATTAATTTCTGTTAAAAAGTAATTTTTCAGGGAAGCATAATTATTGTCACAAAAATTTTGGTATTTTACGGACAGCATAAAATGTTGAAACAGAAAGTACACTGACTTGAATACTTTACTTCATATTTCGGTTGACAATGCAAGCTAATAGACACCGTTAAGATAATTTTAACTTCCTAAGATTTATTTAAATAGTGAGATTGACGAGTGGCATTTATGATCAGAAAATAAGCATTTGTAGATGGTAGGCAAGCATAATTGTAAACCAAAAGATATTGGAAAATTCCGAAATCGAATTATTTATTAATAAGTAAATTATCAACCTGAATTTATATTAAACTAACTTAGCTTTTCAACTTTTTATCAACCTTTCTTAATCAATCAAAATTTAAAAATATTATATAAATGTAATTAACAATGCAAAGGAATAAAATCCATCTAAGACAATTCCATTGAAATCACCGCCGACGCAAATAAATATTTAAAAAGATTATAAATAGCAAAAAAATTTGTTAGTAGGTTATTTTGCTATTTAAAAAGCCCATATTTAATATCATTCGAATATAAATGAAACGCTCACAATGCTTTAACCAAATTAGAGAAAAACACCTAATTCTTATCATGAGTTGTGATCGGAGAAATTATACATTTCAGACAATAATTTCTTACGAGTTCGAGAAGGATATATGGGGTTGTGTTTAGCTACATAATAATCTAGGGTACGAAATTAACGGGATTTTAAATTAAAAAAGATATTATTAACCGTTTTTAAGTTCTGCATTTAATAAACCATTTGAAGCCACTACCATTTTGCACATTTTAAACAGTGAGTTACCTTACAACGGTTAGTAGAGACAATTCATCTGATCTATGTAAAGCAAAATATTTACATCATATTCCCTACACAAAATTTTAAACGTTAACAAAAAATTAAGCTCTATCTCCCTATCAGCCTAAACCAACATTTATTGGTGTTTGACAGCATCATATGGAAGCAAGCTGGAACCAGTCTAGTGCTTTATTTTGATATTTTCAGATTGAATTCATTTTTTCCTTCTAAATTAACATTTAGTTTTGCACTCCGTTTTAGGCCAGTCATCCTCACTGAGGACTTGCTTGATTAATTACCATATTAACTTACATTCAATTATATATATATATATATATTGACATTTTAAATCAATATATGTTGATAAATCTTAGGTTTTACGATTACTTTTAATTCCGACTTTATTTATTCAATAAAATTGAATTTGGCTTACGTATAAATTTTAGAAAATCTAAAATTCTACTTTCGAAAATACGGGGAAATTAAGCATTCGCTTATAATGCGGGATATCGTTACTAAAAAGTCAAGGTGAGTGAGATTCCTTTTCGTACGGTAAAGGGCCATTTATCTACTTTAAAAGAGTGCTACTTATTTTGCTTTCTTTATTTAAAAGTTGTATAATTGTATTGAATAAAATTGAATTAACTGATTTATAAAATCGTGGTAAATTTATCTAAAAATATGAATGAAACTGAAAACGAAAGTAAAGTCAATGTTGAAAATGTCTGGTATTAAATAATCTTATGCTTTGAAAAGAAAGCAATGAGGGGAAATTAAAATATTTACAGACGAGACTTGAAGTGGCTGAAACTTCTATCAAGTAGGACAATGCTAAACCTGCGAGCAAATCGTACGAATCTGAATTTACAACTTTAATCCATTAGGCGTTGTGCTATTTATGTCAACTGAAGCTGGTTAGATAGACCAACAGAAGAAAAAAAGGATACCAATCATTCTCGATTCATGTGGTTTGTTGCCAACAGCCCAGACATCACAGTAACTATAAATATTAAGCGGATTCACAGAACTAAATCTATAGTAGAATGAATTAATGTGAGAACCGTGTCAAAATCTTTCCATACTCACAACAGAACGCTGATCCCGAGACGACTGATGAGCATTATGAAACTTTTAAATAAATAACTTGAGGTTTTGCTGAAACAAAATTTACCAAGATTAATTGCCTGTCATAGTCAAGTAGAACGGTATAAATTTGTAAATCAAAGTTAATTATGTGTTACCACAAGCAATCTTTTGAACTGTCAATAAATTCTGAGGTCAGACTGTATAAATGCGATTTGCAATCGGTGATGGTGGCATTAACATATAAAAGCTTTGCAAAAATGATTATCATCTTATTTCAACAAATTCACAGTTCAAATGAATTAATTTTTTATAATTTAAAAGTTAATTCTTTATCTTTTGTTAATTTTCGGAGTCGATAAATTGTACAGGAGGGGGGGGGCATTTATGTCATTTTGGGGGTGAAACAAATGCACTTGGTAGGTATTAAAATTCCTTCTTAGGTGAAAAGCTAATCTCTCGAGCAACTAGCGTTCCGGGAACCCTAGCACGTGCAGTCACACAACACTATTGCCACGCTACCAAGGAATGGGGTTATTTCTAACTTTGCCCAGGACACAAGGGACGTTGGTGTCAGTAGCCTCTCATTATAAGATTAAAAGTGTTGTGCTACAGCTGTTGCCGCTGTATTCATATAACCTTATGCAAATTTTCACTATGAAGAACTACAGTGATTTACGATTTCAAGGTTAAATCTAAAAAATATTTTGTGCTTTAAAATATAAATTCGCGTATATTTGCCACCTGATCTTTGAGGTGAGGTTTAAAGAATTTGCTAGTAATTGTGTAGTAAAATTAATGACATGCCTCACATATCGACTTTTTATTTTGCTTTCTTAAACTCCAGGCAAAAAAGTTAGAAAAAGGATGCATGTTTTCTTCTTACTTCCCAACTACCCCAAATAGAGTTATAACCTTAAGATCATTAATGATAGATTATGTAGCATGCAGGATGGCATCTTGTTATTAACATCGTTTTGCGCAATATTAAATAAATTACCACGTTTATAAAATGTGGGCTACCTGAACGGGTAATAAATAACACATATCCCAGTAAAGAAATAAAGAGGAAAGAGTTGTTCAGAGGTTAGGAAAACGCTAGGCTAAAATCCCGCTTTTTATTATCAGAATTCATGCTGAAACATTTCAATTATGCTTTGGCTGCCTAAATGAATTCATTTACCTGTTGATTATAAGCGTATTGATCAGGTGAATGATTTCAATGTTCAATCTCGCAATTACAGGGAATTCAATCTTACAAGAGTTACTACGCCAACATGTTTCAACCTATTGGTGAATTTTTTAAAATTACCAAACTTACACCAAAGTCATGATTACTTTACATTCCATAAAGTTAAATAACTTTTGCATATCGCTCCACCTCGTAAGTTATTCAATTCAAATTCAATTATCACTAAACAGTTAGCTTTTCTAGTTAAATCAGTCACAAGAAGCTATTAAGGCTTAGTTTCCTGACAGATTTTACAAGTATAGGCGTTACCGAAATACCTATTTCCATTATTAACGGGAAATGGGAAAAAAACCATTAAAATTCTAACATACTTTAAACAAATTCTGAGGTGCTTTGTGTTCTCTATTCTTAACTACCGTCCCTTAGATTTTCAGTGACTTGATATATCATTGGGTGTGTCTCCGTTTATCTGGCAGATTGATTGCTAAGGGCTACCATCTTGGCATATTATCCTTTTATGACAATAGGTATCTAAAATTGCCAAAGAAAAGAATTTTGTAAAAGGGTCAATGTTACCCCACTCTAAAGCATTATTTAACTCAAATTGGACTGTTAAGGTGGCATTTAATCATACCACTTATTAAAAAATGCTGTTGATGATGTTCGATATCCTATCAGACCTAATTGACTTTTGCAAAATAAAGCCATTTTTTCGATAAACCACAACCTCGTTTACACTTGACAGTCAGTCTTCAATGTCAAAGATTTACTTAAAAAATTAACATATTCTATGAAAGACACGCATTTAAATTTTAACTCGTCTGAATTTGTGTAACTATAACCAAGCCTTAATACAATTCTCATTAAGGACATTATATCTCCTAAATACTCAAGAGGAATGACTATACAAGTTTCCGTTTAATAGTAATTTCGTTTATTGGACCTGTCTAGTATATAAAATAATATCACAAAAGGTAAAGTTAGTATGTCTTTTTATTGGAAGGTTATTTGACAGGTTATATATATATATATAAAATTGTTATTTTGCTACTCCTAAACCTATGGCGAGGATTTTAGCTTAGTCTACTTCATTTTCATAAGTAGCAATATACTTTCAAAGCGGTTTATATCATTGTGACTGTGCATTTCTCATATATATGCACAGTCACAATGATATAAACCGCTTTGAAAGTATATTGCTACTTATGAAAATGAAGTAGACTAAGCTAAAATCCTCGCCATAGGTTTAGGAGTAGCAAAATAACAATTTTTTAACGTTAACTGACTAAAAGATAAATGTATCATTGCAAGGCCAAAGATAAGAACAAACCCATTCCCACTTATCTGAAATAATTAGTTAGAAAATCATTAAAAATTCGCTATTTGCTAATCAAACTCTACCAGTCCTTTAAACAGAGCTGAAATGCGTATCAATAAATGTCACGCTTATCATTTCGTTGATTAAAAATTAGATATAAATCATTGGCAGCATTATTAGTGAAAAGTCCTGGGTTGTTAATGACTCGCATAGAACTGAACAAATTTTAAAGCCCAGCAATGGAGACAAACAGTAATCACTTTTCCTCAGCTACTAAGAAGCTTTGCAAACCATGATTATTAGAAATCCAATGAATCCCAAAATAAGCATTATAATTATGATTTACATTACAGTGGTATTCATAAATACGTGCAAGCTTTAGCTTAGATAAAATTTCTTCAACATTAATTACTGGAGAGGAGACTAACTTAGTTGAAACCTCCTCTTTGCACTCTTCAACATAAAGGTCGTGAGCACTTTCTGCAATTTAATTTGATCGGTTTACTTGGGGATTTCAGTAATAATACCAACTGTAATATGGAGATTTAGCACAATCGCGCATTTCCAATGCAACTTCTTCATGAATACAAAGGCCAGTTTAAAATTTTACAAATTAAAGAAGGAAAAGATTGTGAAAATTCGCCTGTAGTGCATATCAAACCGAACAGACTTCCACCTGACAAGCAAATAGAACAAACCCTTGACCATATCCTTTGATCCTATAAACCCCCCTCCCCGCCCCCCCCCTCCCCCAGCCCATCCCAGCACCCAACTCCCCACTCCCATTTTATTCCATATTGAACTGTATCCCAATTTTAGTTGCTTTCGCGTGAGAACGCAATATGAAATTGTTCCATTTTCCATAACGTATTCAAAGTAGATAAAGTTGATGATAGTTCCATAATGTTTCGACCCAATGTGACCTTCACATTACTTTAGCTTTTCCTGGTCTACAGGCTGATGACGTGGCGCCACAGCAGTCAGGTCGGGGTTACAAAATCGATAGCAAACATGTCAAGTGCTTAGGGCGTCGAAAGTCACTGAAAGATTGGCAGGACTAATCGAGTTTTTCAGTACTATGCTCAAAATGTGGTAGCAAATTGTAATTTTGCCATATTTTTGCATTTGGAACAATTGAGAGTCAGGCTTTGCACTACACTAATTGGTCATAAAATTAAGAATTATCTAAAGCTGTGAATGTTTGGTAAAAATTTGGGACACCGGGCTATCAACATATAAGTACGTCTGAGATAAAGAAAGTAGGTGATTATTTATTACTGTTTCTTATGTTCGATTTTGAAAATTGAATTGACAATTCAATCTAAAACGAAGTAGGTCTAATTAGACATACTATTAATTAACTTTGGGTTAGGTATATTGGGTTTGCATGGCAACAGTAGAGTAAATTAAGTCTGGTTTCGCAGTCTAGGACATTTTAATGACGATGGCAATCTTTCTATAGCTGACACTGTCTCTGATAAGGTAGAAATCAGTACTCTTATCTGATTTTGATTATAACAAACTTCATTATTTTCAGTTCACAAATGATGTTAGATAAATTAATATGGTCTCGTGGTTGTCAAATCTCCACCAAAATTCGAAACAAAATGCAAAACACTTCTGAGAGTGGTGTTTTCAGTTGATTGCTGAAATTTTATCAATTTTGATTGCAACAAGTAAAAGTGAATGACAGTTACCATTATCTTCTTCTAACCCTCTGAAAGTCAATCCTCAAATAATCTTACTCAAATGTTAAAAAGTGAACATTCAAGGACTTAGTGTTTCCAACAGTAGCAGATACCTTTTGAGCTTCTCTCAATTTTCCTTTCCCTCTCTCACTCTCTCTTTGACTAATGTCCCTTGACCTACATCTATAACACCTGTTCCGATTGGATGGACAAGTCTCAATATCATAAATGATAAAAGTACTGAAGGAGAGTCCTGTATCACCGTTTTTTTCTGCTTAAAAGCCATTTACCATCGAGCTCCTGATATTGGTCCTTCTTTTCCATGCTATAATTTTTCTACAACTCATTAAATGCTCTAAATTAACAATCGTTAAAGGCATTTAATAAAAGTTAAGAATTCATTATTCTTTTCCAGAGGATTTGGCTTTGTCACTTTTGTCGATCCTAACGTGGTGGAACAGGTACTTAACGATGCTCCACATACTTTGGATTCGAAGCGGGTAAGAAATTTCACTTTCAAAACTGCTCTATGTTAACAATTGACCTTTTACTACAACAACTGTTCACTGTACTGATCTTGAGGTTACTTATGCCTCCGGAACTATAAAGACGATTTATACTCTGAATCTTTGGTGCTTGAATGAAGGAAGAGGGTATTTAATTAGCTGTTGAAGAAATGTCAAAATAGTTTTGAGCTCAAATCAAGTGCGTGTGTGCAGTGGCTAAGGTAATCATGTTATAGCCCTTCCTTCTATTGCTACTCTGTCATAAACCAAATGACATTCAAACATGGTTATAATTATAAGCCTCGGTGAGAATTTAGTCCTGAAAATGCAAACAAGTCTTATTTGCCAATAATTTGACCAATTAATAAGTACGGCAGAACAGAAAGCTATGGTCATTTTAATCGGCAACATTTCGTTCTACTCTCGCTTTCCCTAGATATAATATAGTATAGGCAGATTTGAAATGAAAAGAATGCAATAATTTGAAGTGAAAACAAAGTGGAGTTTTTTGGCGTTGACTAAATGATATAGTCTGAGCCTCCAAATAGTCAATGGTGAAATAAATAATGTCTGTCAACTTTAATATGGACTGCAAATCTATGAGCTTGACTTCTCGAATCATTAGAATTCATTATAAAATCGAGCTGGAAAAATGATCATTTGTTTGTTCTTCTTTGATCAGATAGATAAGTCTCTGAAAAAACCTAATTCGGGCAGTGAAAACAATAACTTTGCTTGTTGAGATCAGAGAGACATGAGTGATTACTGTCTTGAAACTCTGTAGTTAAGCGAAACTGAACTCGTAGTTGGGGCTTCCATTTTGAAAAGCTCTTAGTGAATCACTTTATTTTAAAGTAGCACTGTCGTGTTATGTAAATAATCTCACTTTCATTTGTTGAAAGACAATGTCTGTCTCTACGACATTCAATTGAATAATATTGCAAAATTCATAAAAAATTCAAGATATACCCTTTTATTTTATATATTTACCCTATTAAGGCGTAAAATTATATATATATACACTAATATGTATTAGTGCTTTTTTGCAATTAGCATGGCTCCCGATTCATTGAAATCCATAATTGTTCAAGGTAAACAACAAACGGGTTCAATTTCTTCTACTTATTTGGTTGTTATCGGGTGGCATTGACTGGAAATTGCAAAGAAATTCAAAATTATCTGCTCTATTCTCGCCTTGATTGCATAAAGTGCAAAACCAGAATGGTGCAATTAAACAAAAGAAATGACTAATAAGAAGTGCTTTCAGAATACTTAAAGTAAAGCATCCAGAGAATAGCGGACTTGATTCAAATTCTGAGTTTAAGATAAAAGGTCAATAAAACACAATAAATTTTATAAGTTTGAAACTTAAAGTACTCGAGTCGGTCTTAAGTAAGTACTTAAGAACTAAAATGTTATTTATTCTACCTAACTTATTGTCTTTGGAAATTAAAGCCTAATGAAAGCTTTACCATTAGACCCAACAAATTTCTTCCGCTCTTTGATTTTTCATTTAATTGCTCTTTCCTCCATCACTTACTTTTATGTCTGTTAGCTTTATTGCGGGGATTCACTAAATTAACCAATATTTCCAACACATTTACTCAATTTTTTTGTGTCATCAACATCGAAGACCCCTTTTGCAAAGACCAAAGGATGTTTCTTAAAGCTTCTTGCATTAGTTTTGAATTTGCTTTCCATTTATTTGAGTAGAGTCAAACTAATTGGGTATGTGCTTTAAGATATCATACGCTAGTAACATTGAAAATCTTCTATTGTGGAGCCTTGTGAAGAAGACTTGAAACTTCACTCCCTCTCCCATAGTCACTATTCCAGATGCGGACGCATTTGGCAAACAGCCACAGAGACATTTAGAAATAGTCTACTCACACTTCATATGTTAATCAGTATTCTTGTCAACGATCACCTAGGTAAATGATTAAGTTTATTGATATCTATCAATTCAGTACAGGTTTTAGAACCTGACGGCAATGAAGCTCACTACTCAAAGCTCACTCTGATCAAACCAAAATAAGAGTTTTAAAGAGTGCTGCGAGAAGCTACATTCCAGAATCCAATTTGATTTCAATGAACATCTTGAATAGCAATGAATGGTATTAAGCTGTGGAAAATCAGCAGTGATGTTGGGTCTAAAGAGCATGTCAGCAAAGTGAGAGGTCCTAAGATCTGTCAACATCGATCTGCAAGCAATTAAGTAGGTAGCCATCTTTGCTGTTCAATTCTACTGAACGGGGTCAGTTACAAAAAACGATTTTCTCACTGGATCAAATTCATGATACCTTTCACCTGGACTTGCTAATTCCAGATTTTACCGTAAAGTTGATCTAATTATCATTCACATTGGAAAATCTTCTTCTTCTCCTGAACTTCAAACGCCATTACTTAAGTAACTGCTGTCAATGAGTTTTTCAAAGGGAGCTGTTATGCTTTCAACTGGAAATCTGCCACTTTCCTGCAAAATTCCCTTCATCACTGGGTTAAATATAATCTTGAAAACTCAATTCAACCAAATATGAATTTCACCTTAACTGATGCCACATTTCATGCCTTATATAATTTGAATTTTGCATTCGGCGAAAAAATACTCCTACGATTGTTTCAAAGCAAGAAAATAAATTTCCTCTCGAATGCATAACTTTTGAAATTTAGCTTCTATATTACTTCATAGTTTGCCATTCTTAATTCTTAACTACCTTGGTTTCAGTCATGTAAAGTGGACTTTCTCTGGCAAGGATCTAGGACATTTTAAACCATATGGGTATTTAGGAACCTCCAAAATTGGAATGGCCAGCCTTTAGAATTACCTTTGTGCTTGTAAATTACCAAAATTCATAAATAGTAGATAACTAAAATGCTTTCGAATTCGAAGCAAACACTCGTTTGCATATTTCTGGCACATTTCCTTAAAATAAATCCAAAATTGGTTCGCTTTCAACTCTTAATTTGGAAGCAAGCCCTAGGTCATTATTTCCTTGACCCCTTACGGATTTCATTGGCTTTTTGGTATTTAAAGAAAATGTCAGCTGATAATATCTCTCTCTCTCACTTAGTTAAACTTAGAATGCATTCGGCCAAACCCTAAAAGTGCTAAACTCTGAAATTCGTTTTAAGGCACAAATCCAGGGTATAACGACGATACCCGCAAAGGATCTGAACTTAAGAGACGTGCATTTTTGCGCAGATTCTTTTTTTAAAATTTGTAGTTATTGCTACTGAAAACTCATAATAATTGCATAATTGATGCCATTTTTCACAGATGAATGTGCGATAGACTTACCTCCACGTGGTGCACCCTGG
>UZAE01000379.1:0-24802 GCA_900617975.1 Rodentolepis nana | reverse complement strand
ACTGTATGTCATATTCGACTACTTTCACAGTACTCATCCCTCCTTTTTTCCACCTTATCTACCTTCGTATTTGAAACTCTTCTGTTCCTCCCCCCCCCCTCTTGAATTTTTTACACTTTGATGTTCCTTCCCCTCTGTGGAGACTGAAGTCAACTAAAGGACTAATGATAAAATCAAATCGCCTGCCATTTGAAATAATAATAATAATAATAATATCTGACAGTATTTGAAACACCCCCCCCCACCCCGTTCCCCAGCGTCTTCTTCTTCTCCATGTTCCCATATTTTGCTAGTGCAGCGTGTTTTTAGCTTTCACAATTAAAGCTGCTAATGTTTCCCTTGAATGGCAATGTGAATAGAAAACGAGATTTTTTAAATACTCCCCTTATTTACAGGCATTTTTGCCAATAGTGGTGACCAGGTTTCTTTTTTTAAACAATCTACGTATTTGCTCATACACTTTATTACTTAATGAGTCAGCCAATGCATAAAGCGCCATAGTTATAGCTGTTCTTTTCGTCAGTATAAGCGATCAGAAGGAGACCTCTTCATGGGGCCAAATCTTCAATGACTACGAGTTCCCATTTGCCTTGATCCTTAACTGGGTGAAGCCTATTTAAAATAGTAATGAATAATGGCTGCAATCATGAAGCTAATTTATTTCCCACAACTCCAACCAACTTTAGACTCGCGTACACCTTCACTAATTGGCTAAAATCTAAATATTTTGATTGTGGAAAAAATGAAAAAAAACGTTCATTTAATTTCATAGTAAAATTGCACACTTAACTTTTTGAAACGTAAAATCAACTTTGATCCACATTCTGAGTCCTCCTTTCAACAGAGCGAATGCTGCAAACAGGGTGGAATACAACTGCAATCTATGTGACAATTCAGACAATTTAAAAAGTGGGAAAAATTTGTCATAGGGTTTTCACGTAATCTTTATTTCCCTATATGCCTTGATAATGAAACAGAACTTGGTCAACTACCTCAATGTTTGCTTGTTTATCACTGACTGTTATTATCTCTTATTTTACTGAAAGTTGTACTCAAATTTCTTGGCTTCGTGTTTCATTGCAGAGAATGAATCATGCTAATATCAGCTTACGAAGTCGCCTCTATATAAACGCGATATCTCTGTTGATCGGCATTTCAATCACACTCAATAATGTAAATGAATTTCAGAACTACCCAGATGGTATAAGGAAATATTTCTGTGAGTAAATCACATGCTGTCAATTTGCCAAACACCTAGATCAATGGACTTTATGGTTGCGATTGAACACAACTGAAGTGAAATCAGTAGAAAGATATGCACATATTTTACCTAGCTTTTTCTTTATTTTTTTAAAATTTAGACTGCCAGGTTTCTCCAGAACTCATTAAGATACATAACAGGTCACTCAAATGCTGTAAAATGAGCTTGGAAGTTAAGGAGGTAAGATTAAATGTTAATTAATTACATCAAGATATGAAGTAATATTCATGAATATGCCTAATAACATTGCTTTGACTTACTAATGTGCTTACAGGACTCAACCTATTTGCTTGATTTAGTTTCACGGAATTAAAATGGGTCTAGTAGACATCCTGGGGCGTAGAACGAAGTAATGATCATTTCAAAAAGATTCGACCAAAAAAATTTTGCACTATTGTATTGGGCACAATCGATAAATTTTATGAAAGGTAATAAGTGAAAAGAAATTAAAATTGTAGGAGGTGAGAATCAAGGTTGTGAGGATGAAACAAAATCACAGTAAGTTGAGTAGAGTTCATCATTGTCCTTTGTTGATCTACTGAGCTATTAATAGAAATGTATTATCTTGGTCTTTGGACAGTTCAAACATAAGTCAACGTATTGTTTCTTCTACAATGTCACGAGAAGAGATAATCGAAAGTATTTTCTTTGACTTCGATTGGATCTGCTAGTGGATAGTTTTGATGCTTGAGCTGACGCTACCACTCAATTCTTCGCAGTTTGACATAAATTCCGATCTCCTTTATTCAATGAGTTGAGACGATTCGACGAAAAAAAGTGATAATGTAATTACTAATTAATTCAGATATTTATCTTCTCTTCACCGTCTGGTTTCTGCTAGAACCAGTTATGACTCCTGTAATTACTTGTTTTATGAGTATCGCTAACTACAGTAGGATCGGAGCAAAGGGGTATTAACCAATCACGTGCACCTGAGCAATTTTCGGTTTTTCCTACCTTTATAAAGGTCCATTTTAAAATCTACTCATTATCATAACGTATTCTTTTGGTCAAGTTGTCTAAATAGAAGACTCTGCTTATAGTAGTTCAGTATTTTCTTATGATCTCAAGGAAGCACCAAACAATTTATAACACCGGTATATAAAATGCATTGACAACCTGACAAGTGATGAACTTACCACTCATGTATCAAATATGGGAATTTTTTATAGTTCGCCATTATATATATATATATATATATATATATATATATATTGATCAAATCTATTACTTGACCTCTCTCCTTCCATTCCTATGAGCATGCGTTTAAGCTCCTTCACTTATGCACTGCTCTGATGACAATTAGGTGAGAAATGAAGGTGATGCAAAGTTCTTCTCGGTGTATACGTGATTATGGATAACGGGCTGATAAAGTGTACTACACGAATTAACCACACAACTTGGCTTCGATTAGTCACTCTCCATAGCACTTGAGCGCTATTTTATTCTTGCTTTTTTTGAAATGTTAATCACCATGAGCGCACCCACCTGTCTATTTGGGTCAAGGGGATAAAGTTTCGTTGAAGTTGACAAGTTTTGGAATGTCGGTAATCTGTTTACAGCTTACTTCGCATTCAATTATCTCATCGATTTTCTTACGTTCACACTCAGACGAAATTTTACATGAAATCATTTGCTTACAAATTACGGAGTGTTCGGTATTCAATCCTACAATGTCAGAGATCACAAGGTTGGTAATCATCTGTGCACGTATAAAGATTAATTCTGGTCACTAGGAGATGAAAATAGATTTGAGAAATTCCTAAGATGGCTTCAGATTGTCTTTATTCAATTGAAATCCGGTTGAATCACATATGTCAAATGATATATGCTACCTTTGGACTAATCATGTTATGAGAAGTTTCACAAACCAGTACAGATGAGCTCCAAGTTCTCCGATTCCAGTACCAACACGATCTTCATAATTGGGCTATTCTTCGTGTTCTGATGAATTTCCCTGATGAACAGCAATAACTTCAATAGTCCTATTTTCTGTCCCTTTAAGTTTTCAATAATTACAACAAACCTTAGAATCATTTAAAGGGAGGATAGGAAAAAAATAAAATAAAATAAAAATTAACTCACATCAATTTGCATTCATTAATATTCTTTTGTATGCCATTGAAACAGTTTACAGATCAATGACAATCTGAGCAATTGTCACATATTACCCACCTGAGGCATTTTCTTGCACTCCTGGGCAACTCAAATTCTACTCTTGACATTTCTGTCATTGGCTAAAAATAGACTAACAATTAGGATTTTTGTATTTAAATAAGGCGAATGGTTTGTATTAACGGATCAAACAACAATACCAACAGATAGCACCAGCATGCACGACTTGTTTGTCGTTATGCTTTAACAGAGTAATTTTTGTGCCAATATGAGAAACCTATGTGTTTTGCGGTTAACCAATTGTCCCCGTCTTCACTTCTCATCAAATGTTTTTCCACAAACATTTCAATTTTGCATAAATGCGACTTTCCTCATTTCTAAATCCTGCCTGTTTATGTCATCCCTTTTGGCTAAACTAGATCTTAGATAGGTATAATTTGAAGATTTCTGTAGGAAAACATATTAAACCTTTCCTTTTAGTGGGTTCCTTTTAATTATCTTTGAGTTCTTAAAATTAGATTCCTAACTGAGTGGTGGTAATAAAAATATCTCATTATCGTGATATATTTTATTCTAACACAAACGCACCTAGCTAAATATTGCCGTAAAAATCTTTGAAATTTGGAACCTTAACATTGAGTCATAATGTTGCCCCCCCCCCCCCCAGTGCGTGAATTGATAAACATATCGATTTCTATTTGCTATCGAAAGGAGTAAATAGGTGAAAGTGTGAAATTTCAGAAAGTAGAACAATTAGCTCACCATGTTTTACTTCAGTTATTTAAAAATCATAAATTAACGTGATTTGGTTTTTAGATAACAAACTCACTTAAAAAAATTAACTGGGTTCGTGAAATTTTACAATTTCTCCGGAGTTTGTGTTATGAGTTATCAATCTTCGTTCTTAAGTTTCCCAACTAAAAGTGAGTTTGGTTGCATTTCGCACAATAAAACAAAATTGGGATGAAGTTGTGGTGCGGTTTACTATTCCTAAAAACTGGTTAAATTTTAAAAATTCATCTAGTTAATTAATAGATAAAGCGTTATTTCATACCCAAAAGAAAATATTGTAATTAAATGCGCAAGAAAATTCCATTACTATTCGTCTGAAATTTTTTAAAGTAGTCGCTTAAATTTTATCCAAAAAAGTTATTAAGCATAATTCTTCAAGGGGTAACATTAACTATATACTCGAATGCGGCAAAATATACTACTGGTACTCACATTAGTGATAAGAGTCCTTTTGACTTATGAGATTCAAGTGATCGTTTTGTGGAACATTAGAAGTTACTCTGTGGGTAATTCCACGATAAACATGAGTGCCTAAGTAAATAGAGATCGACTTGTTCAAGTGAACGTGAATCGAGGGGCTGCTTCCCATTGTCTCCTCATCCCCTTTCAACTTGTTAGTGGGATTCCATGTGTTCAAACTTGATCACCAATTTATTTCCGGAAAAAGAAAGATAATTCGTTCTGGAAACATCTTATGACACCGCAGTATAAAGGCAGCACAAAAAATGCCTCATTTCATAATAATAAGCAAGAAATTTGTGCCAATTTCATCAGCTATTTCTATAGTCGATTTACATAAGATTAAGCCCATAGTTTACGCCGTGGATTATTGCAAGTTTAAACCTGTTAAGGTGAATCTGATTCAAATTTAACCGTGGTTGAAAGAGAGAAGTTACATAACATTTGAAGGTCATTTTTATTGTTAGCTAAAAATTGTAAGAAAAATACAGAGATGTTATCTTAAGAATATGTAAATTATATTCAGGTAGTTTGAAGTCAGAAGTCAACTGCCAGTTTATAGGCTTTCTTGACGTATGAGTATACGTTGCCCAGGGTGCACCTCGTGGAAGTTATTCTAACGCGCACCTCTTATTTAGCACTCATTTCCTTGAAATACACATTGGCCAACCGCTCATCTTCTGGCGATTCTTCGTCATTGAGTAGTTACAAAAGAATATGCACAGCCCTTTAATTTTTTATAATTCTCGTTCTGGTTTCGTGAATAATGTTTAAACCGGGAGTATGTTTCTTCTAAATGTGATATCAAGTCTCAAGGGCATAATTTGAACTTTAAAAATACGAAATTAAATATACAATTTTTTAAATCTTCACTGATCAACAATTTCTCGAATTTTCTCTCTTTGTCTTCCATAGAAATGCTAGGTACACCAAATAGTTTCCAAAATAGACCTTGACGCCTTCACACAATCATCAGTCAAGGTCCTGTTAATTCATCCTCTTTGAATGATAATAAACAAAATGCTATTTCATTTTCAAGTTTTAAACTGGTATGAATTTAAGCGTGGTTTGCACCAGCTTCTCTCCTGCTGTCTGTCAAACTGATCCTCTCTTTGTAAAGTGAATTGATGTAAATTAAAGGTCATTTGGCTCGAGGCAGGATAAGAAAGGTTTCACTTTAAAAAAGTATGGAAAGTCTACTATATGAATAGTTCACGCTCCAGAAATCAAATTTCATAATTTGGTATCTGAAATGCAGAGCAAATTCTTGCCCCTGGTGCTTAGCGATAATTGGTCGGTTAATTAATTATAGTTTCTGGTTTTGTAGCCTCAACTCACGTTTTGCTTATATGATTTGAAAATATCAGCTTTGAGATAGCCATAATTGTCAAATTAATATTCACACAATAGGTGACTTTAACGAATTTTTCAACTAGGTTGAGATTAACATCAATATTTTGCCTTAGGAAAACAAGACGACTTTGGCATCTCGTACATCTATGTATGCACTTTTATGACTTATTAGTACACTCTTGAGAGCGAACTTTTCGACCATTTAACCGTTTATGATTTCCAAAATTAGCTTTCTTTCTTATGACTCTCCTAGTTAATAGAATTTATCATGACAACTGGCTTACTTTGCGACTTCTGGATAAAATGGGGCAATTAATGCACAGAATTGACTATTCGAAAAATTGGAACAGAACAGGTTCATATCTACAATGTTTAACTAGTTTAAACCTATCATCTAATAAGGTGAGATAGTTTCAGTTTGTGGCCCCTAACGCCAAAGCATCCTACAATAGGAGTCTAGATACGTATATGTGCATATTTGCCAATCACCACACAGAAATGTCAATGTCCAAACATGGCCATGTCCCATGGAAGAAACATTTTTAAATAAGTCTAATTTGTTTATTACCTTCATCTGTGTGATCTCGGTCCATATCACTTAGAGCTTTTCTCCCAAATATTATTTTTTTATTGATATCAGGGCTGCCTTATTCTGCCACCTCATCGTACACAGTTAGCCACAGGTATCTGGGAGGAAAGTAGGTCAGAAAGATTTCTTATAACAGTGATTCCACATGATTGCTGAAGGGCAGGCATTCCAACAAACTCGCTATCCTCCCCTAAACTCCCCCCACCTCACCAACTGAGTCCTATTTGAAAAAAGCTTGTGTTTCTTTACCATCAAGGATTGAGAACTGCTAGCCAATACCATTATTTGAAGGTGGTAAATAGTGAACTCAATTAGTCCTTAGTACAACTCTGCGTGTGAACTTTTTGTCAATAACAGGAGGAAATAACTAGATTTCTATTTTTCTGTGTAACGCATATTCAAAGGACCCAATTTATTAAAATGTGAAGCAAAAAATAGTTCAGATGCGGTAATAGGATCTCAAGCTGTGGAAGCTTTGAGTTCCATATGGCAAATCAGCCTTGGTTTGATAATACGTTGATGCCCCTCGTATGAATTGTACAGCATGTGGTTACATCTCTAACGCTACCCGTAGCTTGTTGGAAACTCAGTGGTATTAAGTTGGTCGCGGAATTTGTTCAAACTCATTTGCAAGAGCAGTTAACTTCCAAGTTCCAATGCACCCAAAGTTCAAAGATTGGAGGAAATTGAAAAGTAGTCGCTCATTTAAAAAAAGGCATTGAAGTGTTTTCTTTTTTACATTATGCTTTGTAGTTTTTGCTATCTCTTTTTTGAAAAATATTGATTATTTTAAGCCAGATGTGTAAAATTGGCAACCAAACGAAATGAATGATTGGCAGACTGTGAGAACGCGTAGGTCTGCATCATCACTGATGTGTAATTCATCATGAGTTATTGAGGCACTACAACTTGAATTCTTTTTGCAGTTGTTCTTTTTTGTTTAAATCTTTAACTTCTATTTATAATCTAATTAACTTATTGGTCGGACACTTCATCAATTCATAAGTGAAGTTTCGTGACATGGTGGAGAATTTCAATTATCTTGCCTCTCTATTTGATCATGGTGGTAAACTCCATTGGTTTAATAAACGAATTTATTTCCTTCAGTTTTAATGCATTTTTTATTTTAAATTCAAAATATTTTTCACTTCTAAATTTGACAAAAGAATAAAGTATATGTATTCCAGAATTGTAACAAAAACACTGAATTATTCATGAAGGCCTGCTTGTTTCTTGTTCACATTTCGATTACGCATTAACTTGAAAAGGTTGGAAAGGTTTCATTAAATTTCTTAAAATAATTTTATTTGAAGTTCTTAGACGTTGGCCTATGTACACTTCTCTTATTAACACTGTTTGCTAATAGAATGCGCGTTGAATATGGTATTTATTAGCTAACAAAAACATGGAATCACTGTTATATAATACCTGAACCTGACTTATGTATAAGGCTGTTTTGTATTCTCTATCCTAAACAAAAAGTTGCGTACGGAGATCACATATGCCTAGAGAGATAGTCCTAAATATAAATACACATGATGGTGCACATTTTCATCATGGGCTATCTAAAACACAGAGTTTTCAAACAGCTTATGGCTCTATTAAGGCTCTTTGAATCGATTTTAGTATGCACTTCTGGAGTTAGCTCACAATAATAGTTTTAAATACCTTCCACTTTCCACTCAAACAAAATTTAATCCTTTTACGTTTCGACAATTCATACTCAACATTAAGTTTATGAAAAGCAGACTTCTACCTGAAAGCTACATTGAAATGCATCTCTCCTGGAGGCTGAATTGAGCCTTATTCTAAATCTTTTTATTGGGTATTAGGAAATAAGTAATTAATATTCTTTATAGCGTGATGTGAACAATGCCACCATGGCAGAACATGAAAATTTGATGCGCACTCAGAAAGTCTCGGAAAGTGCGGTAGTGAATGCAGAGACCTTTCAGCCAATTACCAATCAATAATCGCTGCGTCGTTAACGCATCCTTTATTGTATTTTAACGATTAAATTTTGAGGCAGTGAAAATAGCGGAAGAGATGCTGATTACACCATGCGCTCTCTTCCCTCGATATTGTTGAGGTAAATTCTCTAATTTTGGAGGCAATTTAAAACATGGGGATGCTGTCTGCAAAATGTCGCTGTTGTAAGGGCCGAGGTCTCGCATCTGCGAAAACACGAAATGAACAATACTACTAATCGAATTTTTTTAAGCAAAGCGGAACTATTTAAAATATAGGCAAATTAACATTGGCACAATATATTCACTGTATATTTCGAAGACTATTTGTTTATAAATCGAAGATGATTTTGCGGCAACGGTTAATATTTCCTATTAGTCATGTCCTGAGTAGTGGTTGATCCATAATCCCTAATGATTTAAGCCATTTTCACCTTTTAGGTTTATTGCCGGAGTAACTACAATCACTTAAATTGATTCATAGGAGAGTAGCACAAGTCTTTTAAGAGGCATCACTACTAATATCGTCCATTCAGCCTTTGTCATCAAATACCACCCTCGACATTATCTTTTAATTAATGAACTAATACAACGATGTTAACAAGAACAGATCAAGGGTTTTTAACCTTCTCATAATCATTTAATAACCATGAGTAGCCTAGGATTTAAATACTCCAGTAGATATTTGACATCCAAATTTAGACAAGCAAATAAATTATCTACGTAGTAGTCAACTAGCGATCTTAACTTTCTTTTGCATAAAGAAAACGAACAAAAACTAATACTTTTCAGCCAAATTCGACATGACAGTTGAAAAATTCGAAATATTTTGTTAAAATATGACTTGGCATCTTAAAAATATTTACTTGAGAATGTACCATTTATGTGCATTTTACTCAAAACACACTTACGTATTGTGGATTTCTGATAATCTTCTCTTTTTCAAGGATTATAGTAAATAAGAATTTGGTTATAGGAAAAAGTTACATAAACATCAGTTGTTTTTGAAGCATTTTGAACCAAACATAGAGAAGAGGACAACATGAACGGCGACAATAGCGCCAGAAAAGGAGAGCAGGAAGGACCAAGATTGAACAAACATGAAGGCATAGAAAACATTACCAGCCATAAGACTCCCGGCTCCAATTGTCGAGACGAGTATTTTGATAGTTCCACAGAATGGTCCAGGCATCCAAGAGGGTCTACAGGCTCCAAACATTTCAGTAATAAAAATTATTGATATCAAAAATAATCCGCTTAGAATCAGGACCATAACTATGAGATGAACGAGAGTAAATACACAGGTAGTAAAGAAACCGCCACAGTTCCAATTCGGTAAAACAAGGGAAGTAACGGTAAGCCCAATTGAGATGCACGTTAGAGGCACTGTTAGAGTGAGTATATCCATGATCTTCTGCTGAAAAAAAGCGATAGAAGCCCTGCGTATACTTCCTAGCACAAGTCCCGGCTTGCGGTGACCTCCATGTTACATGTACTCATAGTTGGCCTTAGAGGTGTAGAGTGAGAATCTCTGTTACATAGGTGGGTGTTTGAGCACAAATGTGAAAGTTAAAATTGAGTCCTCAATAATAATATTCATTAAATTTCATTGCTTTTAGTTTGCAAGTGATCTTAAATTTGGTAAGAATAGCATGAATCATTGAGGGGCACTTCTGCATGCAAAAGGGTATAAAGGTATTCTATTTGCTCTTCTCACTGGATGATTTACACCCTTCGCAGAGAACAAAACTGTGAAATGTCGACATTGAGATAATTCACTATCATAATACGAAATTTTCTTTAATAGTGCTATTCTTTGCCAAACTATCTATTTCTATATTTGTTCAAAATTCCACAAAAAAACTAACTTTCGTTTTAGTTGACTCAAAATTGTACTAAAATGGGCATTATTCGTCTCAATAGATGAATCCAAATTTTAAAGGCCAATTGAATTTATACTCACATGCCTAAAGATGGCCAATCAATAGGTCGATCTAATTAGATTATAAGACGATATCTAGAGATTAGCTTGAATTGGGAAACAGGAGATTCTGTAGCGGATTGCTACACTAGTAAAGCCTCACTGATTCAGAAATCTCTATGGCAGATTCTCAAACATCTACCTAGACTCCCAGAACCAGCTAAGCTATAGCCCAGCTATAAAGGAAACAGACGTGTAGCACGGAGAACGTTTATTCAGTACGGATATTGCGGATAAAAGTGTACGCGCAGGGAGCTACTCATGATCAGGATGGGGGATTAAGTTAAACAGAGGTTAATGATTGGTCACTGTTTGTACGGTCGCTGCACACAGAGTTGTACGGCCGCACCTCCCAATCCTGGCGAGCAGACATGCAGGTATACGATGACGCACACAGCAATAACGTGTCCCACAATTCTGTAGCTCAGAGAAAATAGGATCATCTTCTGGATCTCTGACTCATTTCTACCCCTCCCCCCATACCATGCCAAGTAATTTTTGACTATTTAAGTAGACCTAAATGTTCCATGTTTTACTATTAATGAAGTTGTGGTGAGTTCGGTTGGATATAGTGGCTCGGGTAATTGATTCCCATTCCTTAGCCTAGTATTTATTTTGAAACTAAAAAGTAATGACAATCAGAAGGAATATTATTATATGAATTATAAATTATTTTTCCTTAGTTTGTCATAACTGGAGTAAACTAGTTTAAATTCATTTATTTTAATTATTTTTGACAAAATATGGATTTTACTTAATTTGCCGATTAGAATCTCTATAGGTTTTCGAATGCTGTAATAACCAATTTTGACATATAATAATTAATCTTATTATTCTGTTCAAATATGATCAATTTTAGTTTATATTGCTTTAGGATGACTACTAAGTATTACCTTGCTCTTGTACAGTCTCACATTAGTTAGAAAGTCGGGAGCCTTCGGGGAATGGTAACTATAAATTTTAAAAATGGCAACTTTTACGTCCCCTCTGTCCTATTATCTGGGGCTTTGTTTAAATTATTTGTATACTCGAGGGCTTGGGTCTCCTTGTGTCCAGAACTCACTTGCATATCGATTTTTGGATGTTTGTGTTCACACAAACTTTTGTTTACACGTTGACACTTTTCTCACGCTTGAATACCATTGTACAATAAACTTCTGTTCTCGGCTGACCATGAAGAGATTGTAAGAGAATTTAGAATTGTCAAAATAATGAAAATTGTACACCTCTTTGGTCGTGGTTCCTGTTGCCAATTAATACCTAACGATCCCCTATAGTAACGTGAAACGGCAATATTATGGACACCATTAGGTCAAAAGGTAGCTCGAAATGTATTTATTCAGTAATCGCCAAATAACCACGAGAGGAAAAAATGAGCTACGTAACATTAGATGATGCCAACCATTAAATTAGATAACAATACGGAGGATAATAACTAATGGTTATTAGCAAGATTTAGTGTAAGTTTTACGCGCATTTTAATGGCAGAATATTAAGTAGGCTTTGCTACATTTCACTCCATAAAATAAACAAAGAAACGAACCATTAACTTGAAGCAGAATTAAAACCAGTGCATTCAAAGTGATCCATATTGTTTGCGTCTTATTACAGATTAATAGAAAATCAGTTTCTATCTCTTTAATAACAAAGGAACAAATACTTTTAATCTAACAGCGATCGATGTGTATTTGTCTTAGGTCCGATCATTGGGTTACTTGACTGTATGTTATCCAAACAATACAATGGTTGTTCTGTATTAAAACCTTTTCTGTTGTTTCAACTACCCACAATTTTTTCCAAATCTTGCAGCTCTCAGACAAATTTGGAAATTATCAAAATTTCATCTGAACCAAATATAAATTTATTTTCTATACAAATGTTCTACCGCTTAACTCTTGCTAAAATCAGACCTTGTGTTTTAAGACAGTTTGGCATTAAATGAAATCAAGCCTAGCATACTAGCACCTATTTATCAATCGGTTTCATTGATACTCTGCTGCTGCCAAATCAATACGATTAAATTGGTAGTATCTAGTAAGCCACTGAACTTCTTATTTTACTCTTTGTGGACCTGAATTCTTTAAATTTAACGACTATAGTCTATCTTGTCATAAATCCAACTCAAAAATGCGAATTATAGCGCAAATCCTTCGAAAAAATATAAACCAATCAGACTGACTTTCTAATGAGATAAATTGATTGAGTCTGGCAATTGGACGTTAATTAGAGGGTGAAATTAATTAACATTTACAAGATGAAATGAAATCAGAGTCGCCGCTTCTTCTATCAACCAAGTGAATGGATGATTCATCTTCTTTCAACTGTTTTTGAGTAATTTCACGAGGCACACAATGACTTTCAATTACTGGGCTTGATACCTGTGGGACTTGTCATCGACTAGCAGGTAATCGCATGCGCGCACAGCCAATGGCCAATCAAAAGCCTTCGTTCGTTTTATCTAATCCGCCATGTTGATTGTGACTAATCTTTCGTTAATTACACTTTTACCAAAAAATACTTCCCGAATAAACGTGGTTCGTGCGATACATCTGTCCCCTCTATATCTGGACTGTAGCTTAGCTAGTTCTGGGAATCTAGTCAGATATAAGAGAGTCTGCAGTAGAGATTTTTGAGTTGGCCAAGGATTTATTAGTATAGCAATCCGCTAAATATCTGACTAGGCACTGATATTCTGTTAACAGTTTAAGGAATGATAAAATAGGGTTGAATAATAACTTAAAGGCAAATCAAGTGACAGGTGTTTGAAAATAAAAGCAGATTTTGTTGGCTTTAGACAGTTTAATAACTGGGGGCGTAATAAATCTTATTTTGACGGCTTTACGACTTACCTCATTATTTCATTTATACGGGTAATATAGAATAGTAATTCTTAATTGAATTGCGAGTTGTATGAAAGGGTAAGTTGGAGAATTCCACTGGTAAAAAAGTTTACTGAACTATTTTATAAACCGACAAGTTCTAAACTAATTCACTTAATATGGACATCCAAAACATGATAGCCTTTTAACAATCATTAATTTTTAGTAAATTTTCCTTTTCATTTGTTTTTACGCTTGGCCGCTTTCCAATAATAAATGAAAACGATACGCTAAGTGGTCATATACAATGTATATATATGGAGTGTTTTTGGCATGGAATTTACAGAACAATATTTAATACTTTATTCCAGATGTGCTGAAGTTATTTCCGTAAATCACTTTTCCCTTCAAATTCACACCCTTCACCAAGCATATATGTGATGTAAGCGATAATGCGTGACTAGAACCCACATTAATCAGGGAGAAGTAAAAAATGTACTATGATGGTTCGCGTCGGCCTTCAAAATGAGGAGAACATGGTCATTGCTCAGGTTTCTCTCAACAATGTGAAAAGAATTCAACATGAATTGGAAAATTGCAATGGAGGTAATAATGCTGCTGTCCATAGTAAAGACATAACAAAATATTTAATCTAATTGCGCCAACAACAGATTACCTCATAATCTGCTGCCGAAAAAAGTCCTAGAGCACTATAACATAGGAATTCGGGTTTTGTTACCACAGTTAACTGGGTGGTCAACGATCCTCTATCATGGAACATGGAGTCAATCCTTTTCTAATTTATTGCGTGGAAACTAAATGCGACTCTTCGAGTAATAGAAACAAAATTTATTCCGACTATCACGGTTTTCAGATGTATGTCCTCCTCTCCCTTATCTGTCGAGGGTGATATGATATTTCCTTCCCTCGACCTTTTATGGAGTCATTAACTTAGGTAGAACTGTATTGGTAGTATATTTTTTCGACTACTTCAGTCCCAATTGTTGGGTTCCGAATTCACCAGATCATAAATGATATATAGGATGGGACGCTGCCGAGTAACAGGCTAATTGCACTACCAGTTCAGCAAATGTCAATGAGTTAATGAACAGAAAAAAAGCTATATTAGAGGCTTCTCCCAGGAAAGGCATAACTTAAATTGCTCTATGTTCCATTTTTGATAAAGAAAAGAAGGCCTAAATAATTTGACCCTCTATGGCTTAAAACCCACTGAGTGGCGAGCATAAACGCACACTTTTCTTGTTAACAGCAAATGTTGCGTATTCTCAAAATAGATATGAATCATCCATTCTTGACAGACACTGTATTTCCAACTTTGGCAGCCAGATACATTTGACATTAGAATTACATTTAACATTTAGTGATTTAACTTCATTATGGAGCATAGAACTTTTTAAGAAAATATAATTAATCCGCTTTTTATTGTTTCCTTGTAAATATTACATTGGTATCCCAGCTAAACTCCAAATTCAGATCTCTGTGTTGATGTTGCAAAATCATTTATAGCCGTCTTTTATAGAAAATTATGTGGTCTAGAATCATATTTTTATCTGTCATTTTTCTAATTAGTTCAACCATTAAGAACGCTGTATTGGTAGAGAACTTTACCATTGACTTATTCTCTTACTTAATATGTAAGAAACTTAGTATTGAAAATTATAATGGTTCGTCAAACCCAATAATTTAAGGCTTTTTAAGCTTGGAAAATCTTATAACGCTATTGTATATTAATATGCATCAATTTTATCTGAATGGCTGTTAAATTGCCACAGCAATCTGGTTTTAATCATCGGGATATTTCTTTTCCTAAAATATGAATCTATTCTTCTTTGTACTAAGCTTATTCTCTCAGTTAGGACTTAATTCACATTACTTCGTCGTTCATAATAGAACTTTTAGATGAAATCCATGTTAGACACATATAATGATGGCAGTTTCATAATATTTTTGTGATATTATATTATCCACATATTATGCTTCATTAATCGATCCAAAAATGATCCACTAATATTCTTAAAATTGAGCTTTTAATTTAATGTCCGCCCAAAGTAGTTACTGCCTTTAAATGAGCACTTTCGTCAGAAAGCATAAATTATCAAAACTGAAAAATTTAAGCGCATTTGTGTTTAGTTTTTTTAACTAACAAATCAAAGTTAATTTAAATAAAGCAACCTTGAGAGATACTAAAAGGATAAATTTGCGCCCATTTGAGGGCTTGTATCGGTTCCACTGTCAGGTTTGTTAGGGAAACTGCTTCTCTTGCATGCGTTTACAGTATTTCATTGAAAATTTAATAAAATTTGATTTACGTTTAAAGCTTTAAATGCCATCCTTAGAGTGCTTTCCATTGAACCTTTGCCAAACATGTCTGACAAAAAGAAACCTGGTTGTTCATTCCTGTTCACTTTTTATTTGTCATTTAATTCATTATGTTAGAATCACTCATAACTTCTTTACGAATTAAGAAGTAACTGCCACCGTATGGCTGTGTCGTTTGTCATTTATTAACATCACAGTAATTAGATTTTTAACAACGGCTTGTTTTGGTTTCAATTAGCATTCAATTTAACATTGTTTTTATCACACTTTTATAGCCAAAGACTTCAAAAATGGAGGTTCCGCGTTCACCAACCATGCGGAAACAAAATCCTTATTTGAAGAATAATTGGCTAGATGTTCAATCAGCCCATGTAAGTAATCAAAAGCTTCGATTATTATTATTATTATTATTGTACAGTTATTTCATGCTTAATTAAATTTTAGCTGAACGATGTATTTTATGGGGTGAGTATATCTGTGCATTTAATTTACTGGTTTTTCATTCGCTTATTGTTATTTTCTTCCAAGATTACTGACATAGAAAAGAAGTGGAGAACTGCTATTTTAAAAAGTGATGTAAGTGAAATGTCCCGTCTTCTCAAAGAGAACCCCGATCTTGTAAATTGGCAGGTGAAATATTCTAGTTATTTATATTTTTCCAAGAAGTTTCCTTTTTGACAGCTTTGATTTATTTGAATAGGACTATATTACTGGAGTAAGTTTAAAGAATTTTATGTACATCATGTATTAAACCGACATTTCCATCAGTTTCTGACAACATAATTGGGGCCTCTTATCTTTCATTGTAGAATGTAAGTTAGACCTTATTTTAATTATTTGCTTGAAGGTGTTGTTAATACGCTTTATTTTCACATTTTGCAGACTGCATTGCACTTTGCTGCAAAAGCTAATGATGTGATTATAGTGAAGCTTTTAGCAGGAACAAACAAAGCCAATGTAGAACTTCGAAACCATGTAAGTAGATTTCTGACTCATATGGAGATTCTATTTGCTAAATTTCATATGTTCCATTTGCAAACCTAAGCATTTATTATTCACAAAGGCGGTACTGATTTAGCGTTGCCAAGGCTGCATTGAGTAAAGAAAGATATTCATTTATGTACATAATTTATAATTTATTTCATCGGTCTTTTCATGTTTATATTTTTTTTCAAATCAGTGTGAATCTGAATTATTCTCATTCCTATTGGAAATTAAATATCTGCATCTCCTATTGTAAACACACAAGCCCACGTAACTGAACCTCAAATTTACAAGTGTACGGGTATTTACAACCACTCACACACACACAAAAACTGATTCATGTCACGTGTGTAAAGATTAATTAGCGCTCTCGATCAATTTTTACCTCCTATTGGCTCTTAGAAGTTAAAGGCCATCGCTTTACCGCGTACTTTTACCTCATTATCTTCTCTTCTAGGATAACGCAGTTTTGAATTTTTTACGATACCAAGTGAAATTAAATCATGTTTTAACCTAGAAGAGGTTGGGCTCTAGATTAATTATAGATAGTTAGTAGATAGGGCTTTTTAATTAAAATAAGACATGACTAAGACAAGGACGAATTGAGGTAGTAAGATTGAAAAGAGAGTTTCAGTGGGTAGATGTGGCGTTAGATAAGGATAAAAACCAAGAGCAATCTGGACCACTAATTGTTGAGTCATGCACAAAAAGCCACTACATAAACATTAAAAAAGAGCAAAAAATTGATAAGCAAATTTCGATAAAAATTAACGAAGCTATGCTATAAAATCAGAAAATTCGTTGCATAAACTAACCCTATCTAACTTCATAAATAGAAATTGGGTAAGAAGTGAGTGAATATTTATAGGCACGGATTTATAGAATGAGTCTTAGTTGACATTAGCTTTAATTTCTCGATCGACTTTCTATGCTTGCATTTCCGAGCCCAGGTTCGTTTTGTGTTAATTACTATTTCGATCGTGCTTGTATTATACTGTATCGATTTCATACTATTAATCACATGTCTTAAAACTTCCCAAGTACAAAATTCGTTTCTATTTTATGTCCTTATTGAAGTGTAACAAATTTTGATTTATCTTTTTGCAAATAAGTCGTCAATGATGTGTGGGGCTTAATGAACTTGACTTATAACTAATAATGTTCGTTTTTCATCTCATTCTCTAGGGGGTATGTGGATTCATGTCATTCTTGAATCAATACAAATCGATTTAGGGTTTGGTACCGCTTCATATGGCTGCTATTGGAGCTTCGGAAGAAGTCGCTTTTGAACTCATGTCCAAATATGGTAAGGCTACAAAAATCGATGTTTCTGAGATAATCAGTAGATCTAAAAGCTTGGTTGGTGAAGTGGGAAAAAACCACATTTCTCTTGATTTGCCGTTTTTAAGTTACAATACTATATGTGATAAGGTCACTAAATAATTTCATATGGAAAGCGTGTGAATTTTGTTCCATGAATTTAAATATACAATTTACATTGATGGAGGGATGTGATTTATTACGGAGATATTTAGTGGGAAGACACCAATTTAATTAAACTTATTCGATTTTCGTCATTCATCACAATGATGCGGAAGACTAACATTGCACTCTCTTGTGGCAATTGGGACAATGTATCAGTACGAAACTAATTTCTCTCACATGTTAGGATATTAAATTTAAAATTCTCCATTACACTTTCATGTCAAAGCAAATGTCACATAATTCAAACGAATAGCTCTAACTTCAATTCTCTTGATCGAAAAGATGAATGAATGGTGATCTTGTTTGGTTATAGGGTAGTTGGAATTTCAAGGTTGTTTTACCCCTTTAATAAACTTTCTATTTTTAGAGTTCTGCTATCTCCAAGTGGAGAATTGCACTGGTTTACGGTAAAGCTTTTGGGATTAAGCATCACTTTTATTAAGTTCTAGTTGTTAAAATTATGGAACATAACTCGTCTCTATTGCATTTATCACTCACATCATGAAAATACCTTATTCTCTCTAGTACTCAAACACCAAGTCTATCATATAACTAACTCATTAGGAGGGGTAAATCAAAATAGTGGTGGGTAAGGTGACCTTTGGATCTAGCAAACTCTAGTGTTTCTCACATATTGATCTTATTTCAACTTGCCTATATACTTCTAGGTGCTAAAGCAACCAATAGAGACTACAGCGGGAGGCTTCCGGTTAGCTATCTTCCAGATACGGAAGCTGGACGTCGGTTGAAGAGTAAGCTGCGACAGGTTTCTCTGTTGTCTTCCTCGGAATCTCGCCGCACCTAACCCTTTCCCCATTACTTCTATTTCCTCCTCCTCCTAATCCCGTCTCGCTTCCTTTAACACTAACCACCTATTTTTGACATGATACCTTTTATAAATCAATTTGACTTGTCTAACCATCTGGACGGTGTGTATATCGCTCTAATTTAAACGCCTCACAACTTCTTTAGTGAAGATCTTTTGGTAATTTATTTCTGTGTATTGTCAGGTGCTTTTCGAAGTCAGTATGCAAAAATGTTAGAGGGATTGCCTCTGTGTAAGTCTCTTCCAATTTTTTTTACCTTGACCTCGACAGTTATTTTGCGTGTTAAAATTGTCTAGAAGTATGACAAATGACTAACTGTGGCGTTTATAACTCTTTCTACTGCTATTATTAACATTATTTGCGCGATTTTTCACTTAAACCCAGGGTTTAAATAGTGTTCTACTTACCTACCTCGTGAATAGGGTTCAAATTCAAGTAGTTAGTTTCTTTCTAAATGGATTTATTGCTACTATCTTGGTGATGTAGTCCGATTTTCGTAGGAATTTGCAATTACTTTCGTGGTCTGTATTCTTGCATACGACTCGGAAACAAATAAGAAGTCTGCTAGAATGCTGCTTATTGAAAAGAAAGTATCGAGCTTAAAGTTGATTAGTGTCCATGAAACTCAATGATTTCAAACATATTTAGAATTTGTCAAAAGTCTGTTCTTCTTAAACCGGATTTCAGTAGCACGCGTTGGAAATACGTCCACATTGCAATGCATTTGGGAACTCGCTTTGATGAAAGCAAAGGTGTTTTCCATCTACTTGAGGTAAGTTATAAAAAGGCCAAAAAGAATCGAACGAAGAAAACATAAAATAGGTTCGAGAAATCAAGTTTACTTCAGGATTTACGCGCAATTGTCAGATTTATTAAAAGTAGTGGGGTACAGCCTTTCAAGAAAAACTATGTTGGTTCTAATGTTCTAATTACTTTGATTACTATGTCAAATTTTTTTTCAGCTTGTGGGTTTACTTACGCTGTTTGAATTTCAAGATTTCAGTCTTTGCTAGTGGGTTAAAAAGATTCTTCCTTCACTCTCTTAGCAGTTTCCTCACATTGAAAGGTGGTTAATCATTCTAGATAAAGAAACCAAAACAATAATATTTCAAAGATCCTAAAAGACTTGATTAAGTTAATTTATTCTACTAAAATGAAGCTTGAAGTCTTGGTTATGTTTTTTTCAAAGACATAAACAAGATGCATGGCTAGGACAAAAAGAGGTGAACTTTTTGGCTTAAGGACTCCAATTGAGACAGTTTAATTTTAAACCAATTAAAACAGAGCGGAAATGTGTAAATAAAGAGGATCACAATCCATAAATACATTCCCTCCTAGTGTCGCAATTGGTGTCTCAAACGCAACCTGTTCCAGCGTATCATTATTCTCATCCAACCTCACCAATAATATCCCAACTCCCACCAATGACGCCTCTGAATTCTGCTCCTCTTCCTACTCCCAAGCCCGTCGATTCAAAGGCTTCCCTTCAACCAATGAAACCATCCATAGTGAAACATGGAGCATGGTTAGCTTGCGCCTCATTCCGGAGGAAGCCAAACTTTAGCAAAGAGTCGATTGCTTTGACTGGTGGCCACTCTGGTTCGTTCACATTACTTTTCAGTTTACTTTTACAGCAGAATTTTCTGCGGTGTTGGAGTCTTTGATTCTAAGTGTCTAGTTTGAATCGCTGTATTTCGAAATTGCCAAATATTGTGAGCATAAACCCACAGCAAATACTTATTTCAGTTTTAAACCCACGCACATTAATTATCACTTATCTAAATTAATGAATGCATGATATTATAGCTGACTGCTATATGAATGATCTTTTGATTTACCCTAAATTATCACTATTTCAAAGTCCTCCACTATAGAGAGGCTCCCGAAGTTAGCCAAGCTACCTGAACGACGTAGGGGAAATAGATGTATCACATGAAATGCGTTTAATTTGATTGTGTGTCCAATGCAGTGCTTAGTCATTAAAATACAACTAAAGATATGCTGTAATTATTGATTGGGGAGGGGGGGGGGGGGGGGAAAGGTCAAAGCTCCCAACGCGATCAGAAACACGGTCTCGCCTTCCAGACTGTTCGAGTGTATATACGATTGCTTGGATCAACCTTGGTTGTTCTGTGTACTCCACAGTTTGTCCTCAACAAAATTTGTTTTAGAATAACTGTTAGTTCGAAACTGGCGAAAGGCTTTAAATTTGCTTTATAATTTACCTTGACCTTAGACAGAATGCTACTTTGTAACGAATCTTTTAAAAATGCTAAAACTGAATTGAGTTGTCTGTTTCATAGCCATTGCTACGCTAGCAATCCACCTATCTAACAATTTGGGCCAGACAAACACCAAAGATATCATGTACGCTTTCACTTTTACAAAGGATTGTACTGGGGGTTATATGGCTCCCTTTCATAGAACTTACTAGCAAGAAATGTAATGACTTTTATTCAATCTTCCTCAAACCTACTGAAGAATCGAATCACCTCTTCTTGATGAATCCTCATTACCTTTATTCCTACCGATTTCAACATTATCCTTTTCACTCAAATGTTTCAGATTCATTGTGGGTTGTATTTGAGGGAACATTCAGCGACTCTAACTCTTCTTTGTTCTGGACTTGATGTTGAAGTACCATTAACTTTCCATATTTAAGAGCTCTCCGATGAGCAGATCATTAGCCGGGATGATCTGCCCCCCTTGACACCAACCCGAATTACAGATTTCCCAAATCTCACTAGACGATTTTCAATATCAAGACCAGGCGTAGGTGCCTCTGAGTATTGTAAAATGGTGCGTTCCACAATTCGGCGACGGAAAACTGAACGAGGAAAGAACTACGATCCAACAAATCCCGAAAATCAGCAAGTGCGTGCAGTGAACTTTACTAATAAATTAACTATTTAGACCTCCTTTAGACGCCTTTCCACACTCCGATCATCCCTATTTATTGATAGAAAAGATGTACCCCAACCAGTCCCTCAGCAAACCAAACCTGAGACAATCGAAAAACCCTCCACACCAATGGCCCCCCGCTTACCGAGAAGCAAAAACAGAACAAACTTCGTCCACCAACCTCTTCCAAGTCCATCAACAAATTAAACACCCATAAATACGATTCTTTTATTTATAAAATCTATTAAATGAGGCGAGGGTAAAGGCAACTATACATCCTCAAGTTTTTTTCTTTAGAGATGGTTCTTCCTCCTCTTTGTTGACAGCAATTGCAGAATGTTCAGAACTTGGTCTCTTCCTTGAGAAGAATTCGCTTATCTTCTTGGTTTTAGGAAAATCCTTAACGATTCTATAATATGTAAAATTTGGTTTCTAAAATTTTCAAAGTGGAAGTACGGTTTAAATGGATCCAAAGGCTCAACACATTGATGGGAGGAGAAAGAAGTAGAATTCATTAAGGGGGTGACTGGATATATTCTCAATTCGATGGCTTTTAGCTTGTCCGTCAGATGTTGAAGATAACTAACAGTCTGAAAGACAAGAATGCATGTTGGGTCATCGCAATAACCTACTTGGGTGGGTGAGCATAAATTTGGAGTGATCCACTCAAAAATATCTTCAGGATCTCTGAAAATAACCTTAATAATAGTAGGAGAGAACAAAATCGAAATCATACAGGCATTCGGTTGTGCACTTTAGCCATTTCATTAACGGCTCCCGTTGTAATCACACTGTAAGAAAAGATCTAAATGAGGTATCTTAAAGATCTTGAATTTCACCAACTGTCTGTTCCTTATTAACTGAAAAAATACCAGCCATAAGCATAAGCGATTCATCTTGACCCGGAATGGAAATATAATATGGCATTTTCTTTCCATTTTCTTGTTTCCATTCATAAAACCTAATAGAAGTGTATAGAATAGCGAGATATGTACCCCTGAGCAATGACAACACATCTACGTCTATGCTTAATGCAATCCATATAAGATGGGCGCTCAAGGATGTTCTCAGCTCTGGCATTCGAAGTTGCAAATTTGTAGCTAGAGGCTTTCTCTAATGCGTTGGGAACAAATGAAGGTATCAATCCCCAGCGCATAACTTGGACGGTCTCCGAATCAGTGGGTGGGTTAAACTTCGGATGGATTTGAGATGATGAAATCACTACGGGGCTAATAAGCCAAAGAATGAAAGTAAAAATAGAGGCATATATAAAAAATCTATAAAATATACTTATAGCTGCCAGGCGCAACGTTGTAAGAGGGCTTATATTCACCCGGTGCACATTCAGATCTCCACTGAAATTTTCTTTTCGTGCCAAATGTTGCTTGTAAGCGAGCGATTACTTCATCTTTATTAAGGGAACTTCAGGAGTTAAAATAACAAATTATCTCACCAGTTTTTCCGACCACACATTTTATATGAAATATCGGTTTATCTAAAGTAAAAAAGCATACCATAGGTAATCGAATAAAACTATAACATACTAAAGCTGCTTAACACAATAATTTATTAGTCTAAATGGACGTATAAGAAATTAGAGCACAAACAGCCTTACAGAAGTATTTTTCAATGAATGACCCTTGATCATCAAGGTCAGTTATGTAACATTAAATATAAGCACTATTTATTGGCATTGCATTACTTGAAAAAGTTAAAATGTCATTAATGACTTTATTGTTCACAACAGATATGACTTCAGTTTTATTGGGGAAAAATAAATCCGAATTTCTGAATATTCGGAGCAAGATTACCTTAACTAAATAAAATCACTTCTAATATTTTTCTTCCATTGGACAACAAGCATATTGAAAAATACTGCTTATTCTTATTAAATAAAATTGTTAAGGTTGTTCGACGTAATAGTGTTCACGACTGGTACTACTAAATATATAATATTATAGTTTAGACAGTGGGTGTGCGATAGACTTACCTCCACGTGGTGCACTCTGGGCAACGTATACTCATACGGCAAAAAAGTTATTATTATTATTTCAAATGGCAGGCTTTATGATATTTATCATTATCCCCTTAGTCGACTTTGGATTTCACAAGGGGATGAGGGGAGGAACATCAAAGGGAGAAAAATTCGAGAATTGAAAAAGAAAAGTGATACAATGATGTAAAAGAGATAGACAGACCCAAAGGCAGAGAAAAGGTGGGGTGAGTATTGTGAAAGTGGTGGAATATGACATACAGTGAGGTCATGGTAGTTTAAAGTTAGGAGTCAACTGCCGGTTAATAGACTATTTTGCCGTATGAGAATATGTTGCCCAGGGTGCACCACATGGAGGTGTGGGACACGTCATCGCATGCGTGTACACATAGGCTTGAGGTGCGGCCGTACAACTTCCCGTACTGATTGAGGACAAGAGCACGCAGCCAATAGCAGCTCAATGACCCTCACTTGTTTTATCAAATCCGCCATGTTGTATGACTGGTTTCCTTCCTGTAAACACTTTTTCCGTGATATACGTATTGAATAAGCGTGCTCCGTGCTACATGTCTGTTTCCTTTATAGCTGGGCTATAGCTTAGCTGGTTCTGGGAGTCTAGCTAGATGTTGGAGAATTTGCCATAGAGATTTCTGAGTCAGTCAGGCTTTACTAAGGTAGCAATCCGCTACAGAGGTAAGGCTATCGCGCACCCAACAAAAAAGTCTATTAATCGGCAGTTGACTTCTGATTTCAAACTACCATGACCCAACGGTATGCCATATTCTACCACTTCCACAGTACTCATCCTTCCATTTCTCTGCCTTCGTGTCTGTCGCTTTACATCTGTAAATCACTCTTCTGTTCCCCTCAACTCGATTTTCCGCTTCTTTGATGTTCCTTCCCTCTGTGAAGCTCGAAGTCAGCTAAAGGGCTAAT
>UZAE01000378.1:0-24829 GCA_900617975.1 Rodentolepis nana | reverse complement strand
AACTAAGGGGCTAATGATAAATATCATAAAGCCTGTCATTTGAAATAAAAATGTTTGCAAGTTGATCGGTTTCAAAATGGAAGATTTGTAGGCTATAAAGCATATACGCAAAAGCTTAAATTAAGAGCTTGTGAACAGTGCAAATGGTAAATTGTCTGCCTTCCAAAAGATTTTAGAGATGCTATCTTGGGTTTCAATCGCACTAATAATTTAGGTCTAAAGTTGAAAATTAAAGAACGCATCGTACATATAACTAGATTTCTCTAATGATTACGACATCTCTGAATTTGTGTGCCATCCAGTGGCTTGAATATAACCAGTCGGGATTATAGTTGTTGTTTGCAAAAAGCTGAGAAAGGATTGCAAAATTAACTGGAATAACCGTATAAAGTTGATAAACGGAGTAATATCTACCCAGGACAGAAAGCAAGTGGCATTTAGAGGGAAATTCAAAAGTGATTGGTCTGCAAAAAAGCTGTCGGACAAACAACTATAACCGGTGCAGATTTCCACTTTAAATTCTTCTTTCTTGTTAATCTCAGAGATAGGAATTTGATCGCCAACAACATCCTTATACAACTAAGCTCTACAGATGTCCAAAGCTCACTTGGCCTGAATGTCTTCCTACCCATCAGTAATCCTTTCTCGAGAATCTTCTCTGACTTCATGTAGTTTTTCGCGCACATTACTCAATTCTGAAACCCCAGTCATGTGGTGGTTCCTCATATTATTGCAAACGCTTTCGTCGGAGCAAGTCATCTTTATTCCTGCAATTAACTGAAACCCAAAAGGTAATTTCTCCACATTATTTATTTAGCAATCGTTTGACCTTCAGGTAACCAATTGGCTCACCCATTTTATATTAGAAAATAAAAATCGACGACTGGAGACCACGCAGAGACTATCGGGTCTTCAAACAAAATGCTTTTCCTGACGGAAATCATGAAAATTTAATGGCTAAGTACTTCATTTCAAACGCCACCTAGTTTCAGTCTATCGTGAGATCTCTACGACCCAAGAAGCTATCACGCTATAAGCTTGTCCGAATTATGGTCTACTCAACACAGCGCAATTCTTTCAAAAATAAATGAACCAAGTTTATCTTGGTTAAGACGAAGTAAATAGTAAATATGTAATGAGAAAAAATAAATAAATGAATCAATTTTATGACGAAATTAAAAAATAAATCATTGTTTCAGATTTGGTCAATCGTGTGCGTTAACTTGGAGACCTTTTGCTGAGATGATCAAATAGAAATGTTGAAAAGAGACCAAGAGCAATGCCTGAAGCAAATGTAGAGACGGCCGGACACCAAAGGGGATTGGAGTTGGCGTTGTAAAATGTTGCCGCCGTGGTTAGAAGAGCAGTTATTCCTGCCGCCATAAGTGACGCATTGAACATTCGAGATGAGCCTTGGAGGATCACGAAGAGTAGGAAAATGCCGACAAGTAGAGTCGCAACAGACGCGGTTGCTAACAAAATTCCAACGACTTTGAGTGTGTGGTACTGAGTGCATCTTTTTCCGAGAATATAACTTGCACAGGGCCATCTTGGAACTCCCAGAGAAAGTACAAGCAGAAGGAGAACAAGACATGCAATGGGACCAAAACCGATATTTCGATTCATGATCAAGGCTTAAATTTAGCCTCTCATTTTGATGTTTACCTCATTTATATATTGCTATGACAATACTCAACAGCCACAAAAATAATAAAACGATAGCAACGAATCACAAACCTTCTAGACTTATTAATTTTTTCTACTTATGGAAAACTGGAATATTTTACATATTAGAGGAATCAAGATGGGACTTCAATGGCTGCATAATTACCTGATAGTTAAGATCACTTACGCTATACTCATTATTGATGTATCGGTTTGAATTCACAAAGCCGTTTAGGAAGGACGTTTGTTTCTGAATAATCCTTGAGTAAATGCACATTAAAGAGAAATTTACCACCACACTTAAAATATGGTGTGTTGCTTATCCTTTATCCTTCTCCTTCACAAATCTTGTCGATGTTCAATTGAAACTTTAGCAAACATACTTCCCGGTACTATTTTCCAATCTTCAAGTATAAGCGCTCAGATTAACTCAAGAACATAGCTATATGAACGTCTAAGCCATCAGAAACCAAAACCGCATTTAAGCTCTCTTGAAATTCTTCGCTTCAACATCACTTTATAGGATGCGCAATAGACTAACCACAAACGTGGTGTAACATATACTCATACAGCAAAAAGTAAATAAATCGTTAGTTGACTTTAAACTAACATGAGCAGCATGAAGTCAAACTCCAATAGGAAAAATCCTTTATTACAGAGCAGCTTCCCAACTTCTACAGATCCTTCAGTAGAGTGATGTCACAAGTCATAAGTACCAAATCCAGAAAATCTGCGTACCAATGATATAGAAATTGTCACAATCATGAAAGCCAACTCTACGGATGAAAGGTTTGTGACAGCTTATTTGGCATTTTGGATGTCACGCATTTGTTGTTGAGGATAATATAAGTAAAGACTGGTTTGTGATCAAAACCAGGATCGTCAATTATTTTGCGATGTGTAAGCTTGCTGATGTCACTTAGAGCCAGGAGCAAGTCAGAGGTTGTTCTGATTCCGTTGTAGTGAAGGCAAGTAGCAGGATCATCATTGTTGTAAATAAGTTCTAGAGGGCTGCTTTAATCATAACTTCGATCTCCTTCCCAGCCGTGTTTATGTTCTTATGGCCTCATCTGTTGGGATGAGCGTTGAAGTATCCAAGTACTTTAGCTTTGTGTGAGATGTTCAGAAGATCGAAGTTTGGTTTATTCTGGGGAGGACTATAGATCACGTACATCTTGAAGTAGTTTGGACTTTTCTAAACATTTAAACTAATTATTTTGCATATATTCTGCATTGAGTCCATGCACATAATTATTTCGCAATTCGATGTGAGGTCTTCTTTAACTCCAGTCAATATTCCACTGGCCACATGCCCGTCTTTAGGTAGGCAATATAAGGTGTAACCTGGAAATTTGTAATATTTGGATTTGTCATCCGTAAGGTTGGCTTCCATGATTGTGAATATGTCTATATCATAGATATGCGGAAATTTCTGGATTTGGATCTTCCTGTCTTGTGACATCCCTCCAGCATTCCACTGAAGGTGTGTAGAAGCATTGATTCGCCCAGACAAGGACGATTTCTTCTATTGAAATTTTGTTTCTAGGTGGTCATAATAGTTTAAAGTCAACTGCCGAGTTGCAAACTTGCTTTCCCAATGGGCATACGTTGTCCAGGGTGCACCACATAAAGGTAAGTCTGTGGCACACCCCTTATTATTCCAAATAATTTAGAACATTAGTTACATTCTACAATATGCTATGGTTCTATGTTTCTGTTCAATATTTATACAATAGATTAAAATGTTAACAGAAAAAATTAGCAGATATTTTGTTCTCAAAACTATGAATAGACAGGGAAATTGGACTAACGGTGGATCGTTTCCAAATTCAAAATCTTGAATAGGAAGAAAGATAGAAAAAAGCCAATGAAATTAAGGAATCGGAAGTCTATTAATTAATTGCTTAACGTATTTTTAAATTAGAATAACACCAAACATAGCAGGTGAGGTGTAGATCAAAATTCCAGTTTCATTGAAAATAGTCATTCGAAATAAAATGTCATGCGCAAACAATGTACTACTATGGCTATTTTACTACATTAAGAAAAATATCATTTAGAATTATAATCAATTTTACGGGAAATTACTTATGAGAGTTCAAGAGTACCTAACAAAAAGTAAATGGGAATTTTGTTTGAATGTAATCCAGGAGAGCAATTAATTCATTGATTACTGATCTCAGGTCATTTAAAGAGGGTTCACATGACTATCTTATTGCCACAAGCAATTTAAAAAAAAATCACGAAAAATCGATATATCTTAATGAATAATTTCAGCTGAATTATTCACCTATGTGTTAATTGTCAGAGAAATAAAATTATGACCAATTGAGTAAGCGAAATTTTATGTATTTCCAAAAACGACTCATAAAACAATTACGCACTTCTATAATTTTTATTTGTTACAATAAATTTGGAGGATGGAAACGATTAATGCATATGGAATGATGGATAATAAAATAGAAATGGCAGCAGTTCTAACTGTAAAATTCATCTCTAATTTGTTTGAATTAATTAATTACCACCATAACGGAAAAATATATGCCATTATTTGGAATGAATATTATACCCAATAAATGAATTGGTATATGAATATGCTAAAGGTGTGTATACCTGTTAACGCAGAATTGGCAACAACAAGTTACGATCTCATTTCTTGCCATATTTGATACCTCAAGAGTCATTCCCGAAGGCTCCAAAAAATTATTAAAACACGTACAGTTCTACAGCATTTGACATTTCCATCACAAAATATGATAGAACTACAAAACATTTTAAACTTGCAAGAAACACGCACATTTCCGTATTTCACCACAATTATTTCAATATAAATAGAGAAAGTCTTTCTGGAAGACATTGAAATTAGATTAATTTGAGGAGAAATATTCAATTAAAATTGTTTATGCGCCAAAATAGTCAAAATAGACATTAGAGGATTCATTTAACTGCATTCAGTCAGAAATGCTCATCGGCAGATATTTTATTTCGTAATGAAGTAAGCAATGACATAGTCAAATGTGAATGTGAAATGTGAGCCGAAAATAAGAAATGAATCAATGAAAAAATTGGAAGCAAAATAGCAGTTTCAACGTTACGTATAGTTGTCTGTCACCTTGGAGGGCTTTAACTGTTATAATCAAATAGAAGAGCCACAAAGAGACCAAGTGCAATTCCTGCACCAACTGCTGCGATAATCGGACTCCAAAAATGTATGCTGCCGCCGTAATCAAATATAGCAGCTATGGCTAGAAGTGCAGTTATTGCTGCTGCAATAAGTGCCACAATGAACATCCGATTTGAACCCTGGAGGAACACTAACAGTAAGAAAATGGCGACGAGAAGGGCCGCAACAGTCGCACCTGCCAACAAAATCCCTACGATCTTATATGCGGAGATACGAATACAAGTTGATCCAAGAATATGTCCAGCGCAGCCCCACCTCGGAATTCCAAGAGAAAGAATGAGAAGAAGAAGTACAAGGCCTGCGAGAAGACCATAACCGACATTCTTATTCATGATCTACGCCAATAATGTGACTAAAGAAACGAATGCAAAGCTTTCAAATCCCCTTGCTTAAATACTGCCACTTCGTGATTGTATCACAACACCCTTATCCTAGTAGGAGCAATAAAACAATTAAATCCAATCACAGGCTTTCAGAATAAATTAATAGTTCTACATATGGAAAAATGGCAGCTAAAAGCACTGGTGTAATAGAGATTAGTCACTGATCCCTGTTTATTATGATGTAAATTGGTTCAATAACCACTTCCATATTATTGACTAAATTGTTGCAATGAATAAGTTGGTTATGTAAGGTCAATTATAAATGACAAATTACGAATTCATGCAAAACCCTTAGCCATGTGCATATTTCTTTTGTTGCTTATGTTACTATCAGTAGCATTTGGTGTACTGCTTTTGTTCCATTTCTCAAATGCATGATTTCAATCGTGTTCAGGTTTGTCTCTATCTTCTCAGTTAATTTTAATTTTCTATTGACGCTGTGGTAACTTGATTTCCTTATCTCGCCTTCTGGGTCTTCAACAAATAGCGCTCAATTAAGCATAAGATCTTGACAATCAGAGTGCCTAAGTCATCAGAAATTTAAAGTTAAAGTAATGTATTTCTCATTACTTTGCTTCAAGAAATTGAATTTCATTGATAAAGATTCCTATACTGATATAAAACACGAGTTTGCGTTTAGGGTTAAAAGAAGTCTCACTTTGTTTCACTATTCTGTTCTCAATTTATCACAAACGACTAAGCTTATGCCTACTATTAAGGAGATAAATTTCCCTCGACAGACAACCGTTTAGACACTTTTAAGTAAGCCACAAACAGTCGTCTAACTTAATCAACCTTTCATAAGTCCAGCTTGGAAATTGCACCTGTTCCCAACTTTTAAGTCACATGCAGTTTTTTGCTAGTGTCTTTGGGTCCCATGACAATATTTTTAAATAATTGTTGATGAGACTGCATTCACTAAACAATTGGTCAATTCCAATCAACGGCGTTCAACAGAGCATTCATAACAAATTAGCTAAATTGACTGACAGCAACAACTACCTTCACGATAAGCCAGGCATTAATTTAGAAACTATTACGAGCTATGACCTCTTATCAGTGCTGATCGCCAATCTGCATTTGGCTTGCTAGTTAAAAACAGGGGCCGCATTTTACTCGATCGAGTCATATCTCTACAAATGATTTGCTCCCCAGATATTCCCGACTCATTTGGCCCAGATATCCTCCCAATCGCCACCAATCCTTCCTCAAGAATATTATTTGCGTTCACCTCAATATTTCCAGTCCATTTCCACATTCAGGAATACAAACACGGAGAGTGTCATCATATTATTGCTAGGGGACAGCCAGTTTTTATTTAATCGCCTAGACATCAGAAAGAAAAACCAATTATTTAAATCAAGATATTGAAAGCATTGCGTTTTTCCCCATGAATAGGAACGTTAGTTTAGGTTTTCACGCATGACTTGTTGTCCATCTGTTCATATCACCTCTCAGAGTTCCAGAATGACCCAGCCAAGGACTTTTTTCTGGAAACAACGTATATTCGACACTATTATTTTAAATTTGTACTAGTTTTGCTGGAGACCGCGGACCTACTCGTATCCATTTTTCTATTTTTAATGGCCAGCCAGAGTTCATCTCGGATGTTTACTGCAGCTTTTGAATAGAAGAATTAACGCCTCTTCTATGCATGTAGAGCGTTTGAATCACTTGCTCAAAATATCACAAACACCTCCATTTTATCTCAATGGGCAATTGGCAGTATGTCTTTTATTTTTTACAAGGAAAGATATTGAAATATATGGGTTTATTACTCTGAAATAGCAGTTTTAGTCCAATCGTCAGCCCTGTTCACCTTCTAGTCGTAATTGCTCTTGAAGTTCCTAAATGCCATTGCCAAGGACTGCCTTTGAAATTTGCAAAGGTGGGGAATAAGACACATCGTTTTACAATTCAACGGAGAGTTAGTTGCGTTCAGTCATTACATTTCAAATGATTTCTCCGAGCGTTTTAATTTTACGTGCCGAACTGCTAATCGTTGAAGAAATAATAAAGTAATAAAGTAAAGTGTAATAATAAATATAATGCTCCGATTGCAGTCAATTGTGAGTGTAATCTCGGGCTTTAAAGAACTCTGCAGACGTGAATCATCTACTAAAATGATAAAATTAGCGCTCCAATCCAGTTAATATACCAGCGCACGAAATGCGCTTAGCTTGAAAATGATAACGGAATACTTGGATTTTTGGTCAGTGAAATAGCCGTTGCGCAACCCTATCGAATTGGAAATCACTCTCTGTCAACGAATAAGCCTTGAACAACTAAAAACACATAGTTGAGTTCCATATGTTTAGAATATTTAAGTTCCACAACTAGTAAGAAGGGATTCGTGAAGTTAATCTTGGTCTATTTTGTTAAGCGGCAAAATTAATGATCTTGGTCGAAAGGATTTAGAAGGACAAAACAATTCCCCTGAGTGGGTTCTGGATATTCCGAAGTAGTGAACTTTGTGCCAAATTTTTACGCGAATAGGTCTAACTTTTGCTCAGCAAACGCTGCGGTAAGATCGTCAAATTTGGATTGGTTCCTTGGATTAGCTAATTTACAACAAGTTTGTTGAAGGAACTGACACTTGAAGTGAAAAAAGTGTATTTGAGATGTGGCATTTGTCACAGACCTTTGGTGGGTGAAGTACAATTCGGTATTTGTTAATTTGAGGCTGACTGAGAGAACTCTGTGTTATCGATCACAATTCCTACCACTAGTAGTGCGTTCAAACATTCGAGTCTGTCAAAGTGCGTATAAAAATTATGTGTTCGGAAAGGGCTGTGTTGTGCACTCCAAAACTGTAATGAGATTAGCTAAATGTGGGAGATGATTTTTTCATCGTAATCTGCTCTAGCGGATAGTAGTTAAATTAACTATTTGCAGTGAGCAAAAATACAGTTATTAACGAAGAGAATTTTACCTGAAATGCTTCTTTTCCATTTGAACATGATAATCAGAGCACGCTACTATGCTCATTTCAGTACTCAAGTGTTAAATAAATAGAATATATGAAATTAAATTTGAACACTCGCTTTAAAATTCAAATTTGTCTTGAAATTCGAATTTTTAATCGTCATTATCCATGTAGGAACTATCCCATAACAGCAAACCGAAATAACGTGTGCTTAGTCTTCTTGTTAACTTGATTGCCTTCTCGGCATCTTACTCGTTATAAGTGGCTGGACATTCGCTATTCAATGTCATTTGCTTTTCACAATTTCTGTATATGAGTGTAACAAAATAACCTTTAAATGTAAAAAAAGAGAAGAGTATAGCTGGTGCTAATTTTAAGTATGGGCTACGAAACTAAAAATCAATTGCATTTTCAAATGACAAATTTAATATTTTTGAAATTTGACCTTTGTTTAAGTGGATAATAAATTTTATTGATTTTCTATCTTCTATGAAAAACATTTTGAACAGAAATATTTCGTGCTAATTGAAAGAATTTATTTTGATTAAATGCTGTTAAACAAAAGATTTATTCACCTTATGCAGTGATTAGGAATTAATTTAAACAAATAAAATATGAAGTTTACAATTATAATTGTTCAAAATTTATTGAGTCTCATTGTTTTCAAAGTTACTCTCCAGCCATTTCAAAAGCCATTGCAATAAGTAGACAGATTAGTATTCCAGTACCGATTGAGGCAAGAATGGGACTCCAATGGCCAAAATTTCCAGTGTAATAGCACACACCAGCAATGGCTAGAATTGCTCCAAAGGCGAACAAGATGAGAGCGGTCAAAAGGGCCCAATTGGGTCCTTCTTTTATCAGATGGATGAGGAAACCACCCGCAAGAAGAATACACAGAGCTGCAACCAACAAAAGAACAGCAGTGATCACATTGGCCTGTTGTTGACGACAAGCAGGACTAAGGAGACTCGAGTTGCAGTGCCACCGGTTGAAGCCAACAGCAAAAATTAATAAAAAGGCTCCAAGGAAAGCGATTAAAATGTAACCAATACGACGGTCCATGAATCAGGCGCTTCTTAAATTTGATTATTCTCCTACTTGGTCATTTAAACCTTTATGTTTATAAGGTTCTTGATGATCAAATGCTGCCATTGGTAGGCAAAAAAGAATAAAATTGAAATAAAATTTTTGATTGGCGAGAAGTTTATAACGTGTTTAGAGTGCAACTAAAGTAGCTTTATCCACTATAATTGTTGTGCTTCAAAAGAAAAGAAAAGAAATCGTGCATTATTCCATGGAGTCTGCAAGAATTGAGCAAATCTAATGTTGATATTAAAATATAAAAAAATCGACTTACAATGAAATCAAACAATTGATTTGGAGTTGTAAATGCAAACTAGTGGTTTATATCAGTATAGGAATCTTTATCAATGAAATTCAATTTCTTAAAACAAAGTAATGAAAAATAGATAAAGTATCTGATGACTTGAACACTCAGAATGTCAAAATCTTATGCTTAGTTGAAAGCTAATAATTGAAGACCCAGAAGGTGAGTTAAGGAAGTCAAGTTACCACAGCGTCAGTAGAAAATTGAAAAACAACTGAGAAGGAAGAGACAAACCTGAACACGATTGAAATCATGTATTTGAGAAATGGAACAAAAGCAGTACACCAAATGCTACTGATAGTAACATAAGCAAAAAAATAAATATGCATGTGCATTACCAATTTATTCCTTACAACAATTTAGCCAATAATATGGAAGTGGTTATTGATCCATTTAACATGATATCAAACAGGGATCAATGACTAATCTTTATTACCTTAGTGTTTTAAGGTGCTATTTTTTCATTTAAAGAATAATTAATTCATTATAGAAGCCTGTGATTGAATTAAATCATTTTATTGCCCATTATAGAAAAATGGGTGTAATGAGGCCAATGATGAAGTGGTAGTACTTAAGCTGGGGGCATTGAAATCATTGCGCTCTAATCTCTAGTTACATTTTTGGCGTCGATCATGAATAAGAATATCGGTTATGGTCTTCTCGCAGGCCTTGTACTCCTTCTTCTCATTCTTTCTCTTGGAATTCCGAGGTGGGGCTGCGTTGGACATATTCTTGGAACAGCTTGCATTCAAAAGCACGGATATAAGATCGTAGGAATTTTGTTGGTAGCTGCAACTGTTGCGGCCCTTCTCGTCGCCATTTTCTTACTGTTAGTGTTGCTCCAGGGTTCATCTCGGATTTTCATTGTGGCACTTATTGCAGCAGCAATAACTGCACTTCTAGCCATAGCTGCTGTATTTTATTACGCCAGCAGCATACATTTTTGGAGTCCGATTATCGCAGCAGTTGGTGCAGGAATTGCACTTGGTCTCTTTGTGGCTCTTCTATTTGATTATAACAGTTAAAGCCCTCCAAGGTGACAGACAACTATAAGTAACTTTAAATCTGCTATTTTGCTTCTAATTTCTCCATTTATTTGCCTTGTATTTTCATCTTACATGTCACATTTTCATTTGGCTATGTCATTGCTTCCTTCATTACGAAATAAAAATATCTGCCGAAGAGCATTTCTGACGGATTGCAGTTAAATGCATCCTCTAATGTATATTTTGACTATTTTGGCGCATAAGCAGTTTTTATTGAATATTTCTCCAGAGATTAATCTAATTCAATGTCTTCCAGAAAGACTTTCTCTATTTACATTGAAATAATTGTGGTGAAACGCGGAAATTTGCGTGTTTCTTGAAAGTTTAAAATGTTTTTTGATTCTATCATATTTTGTGATGGAAATGTCAAATTCTGCAGAACTGTACGTGGTGTTTTAATTTAATGGAGCCTTCGGGAATGACTCTTGAGGTATCAAATATTGCAAGAAGTGAGATCGTAACCAGCTGTTACCCATTCTGCGTCAACGGCTATGCACGCCTTTAGAATATTCATACATCCACGCATTTATTGAGATTATACGCATCTGATATATTGCTGCATTTTCCCGTTATAGTGGTAATAAATTTGTTTAAGCAAATTAGAGATGAATTTTAGAGTTAGAACTGCTGTCATTTCTATTTTTATTATCCATCATTCCATATGCATTAATCGTTTTCATCCTCCAAATTTTTTGAAACAAATAAAAATAATAGAAGTGCGTAATTTTTTTATGATTCGTTTTTGGTTATATTAATTTCGCTTACTCAATTGGTCGTAATTTTTTTTGGCAATTAACACATAGTGAATAATTTCAGTTGAATTATTCACCTAAGATGAATCGATTTCTCGCGAAGTAATTATTCAATTGTTGTGTTAATAAGTTTGTTACATACATCAAATTGAACAGATATGAATGTAATATTCAGATGATTTGACTGCTCTCATGGAGTGCATTCAAGAAAATTCTTAGTTCACCGTTTGTTCGGCACGCCTGGGCACACATAAATAATTCCCAATACAATATATTCGCAGGAATTTCGATCTACACCTCACCGGCTAAGCGCAAAATTATTTGAATTGGCAATTACGTTGAACAATTAATTACCAAACTATGGATTCATGAATTTCATTAGTTTTTTCGATTTTTCTTTCGTTCCCTTCCAGGGTTTCAAAATTGACAATGATCCAACTTTATGAACGAAGCACAATTTACTCTTTAAACATTTTTAATTTGCATGATGAATAATGAAAAGAAATATGAATCCACAGTATAATGGAGAATGTGAATAGGCTGCTTTACTATTTGTAACAGTGAAATTCAATTTTGAATTGCAATGATTTCTGTAAAATCATCTATATCAAACACGAAGATGAGGTTTATTTATGGAGAGATCATTATTCCCATGTTAATTAGTCATTTTGATTTTGTTGATTGTCTGAGAATATTTACAACAAGGAAAATTAATTAGGCAGTAAATTTTAAGACTTTGTCATGCTGACTTGAAGAACTCTATGTGTTTGGGATTCCATCTTCAGACGTCTCAATATAACACGCATAGTGTATTCTTAATTCACTCCGTGATTTCTGAATTTCATATGAAACACCAAGATGACGCTATTTTCTAAAGCCGATTTAAAAATAGTTACTTTTTTGGGTTGATAGAAATAGGCCACATTCTGAGATACTGCGATTTGTAGCGGTTTGCTAATTTTATAAAGCCTGACTACTCAGAAATCTCTTTGTCAGATTAGGCTTCCCAAACTAGCTAAGCTTTCACCAAGCTATAGAGAGAAGAGGCGGATGATGAGGAATTCTTGTATTCGGGATGTCTCACGCCGGTTATGAGTATAGGACGGATGCTTTGTCTTTAACAACTTAGCGGATTAGGTTAAACAAACAGAGGTTAATGATTGGTCACTGTTTGTACGGTCGCTGTACACAGAGTTGTACGGCGCATCTCCCAATCCTGGCGTGCGGGCATACGATGACGCAAAAAGCGATAACGTGTCCCACAAATTGCAGCCTCTTACAGTCCAAAATAACACGCGCAGTTCAATCCAATTTCCGTCAATGAAGTGAAACATAATTTTATACAAGTGATTAGAAAACTGGAAGTTTTGATTTAAAAATCGAGTTAATTTAACATTTAGCAGTTATAAGAATATTTATATTCCCGTTAAATAAGTAAGGAGTTCTTAAGAGTGAATGAAAACAATAATTAATAAATTTTTACCCTTATTAACAATATAGTAAATGATGGCAGCACAAGTTCACTAATTTGAAACCTTTCAAGTTTAAAGTTGTTTCAGCATAAATTACTCTCCAGCCATTTGGAAAGTCATTGCAATAAATAGGCAGATAAGGATTCCAGTACCAATTGAGGCAAGAATGGGACTCCATTGACCACAATTGTCAGTGTAATAACACACACCTGCAATGGCTAGAATGGCTTCAAATGCGGACAAGATGAGAGCAGTCAAACGGGCCCAATTGGGTCCTTCTTTTATCAGATGGATGAGGAAACCACCCGCAAGTAGAATTCACAGAGCTGCAACCAACAAGAGAACAGCAGTGATCACATTGGCCTGTGTTTGACGACAAGCAGGACTAAGGAGACTCGAGTTGCAGTGCCACCGGTTGAAGCCGACACCAAAAATTCACAGAAAGGCTGTAAGGAAAGCGATTAAAATGTAACCAATACGACGGTCCATGAATCAGGCGCTTCTTAAATTTGATTATTCTCTTACTTGGTCATTTGAAGCTTTATATTGATGAGGTTATTGCCATTGGTAGGCAAGAAGAATATAGTTAAAATAAAATTTTTATTGTCGAGTAGTTTATAATGTGTTTAGAATGCGATTAAAGAAGCTTTATCAGTTATGATTGTTGAGTTACAAAAATAAAGAACAGAAATTGCACATTATTCCATGGAGTCTGCAAGGCTTGAGCAAGTCTGATGATGATATTGAAATGTGCTAAACATGGAAACTATAAAAAAATCGACTTACAATGAAATCAAACAATTGATTTGAAGTTGTAAATGCAAACTAGTGGTTTATATCAGTATGGGAATCTTTATCAATGAAATTCAATTTCTTAAAACAAAGTAATGAAAAATAACTTACATTTCTGATGACATGGACACTCAGATTGTTAAGATCTTAAGCTTAGTTGAGCGCTTATAGTTAAAGACCTACAAGGCATTTAGGGAAATCAAGTTGCCACAACGTCAATAGAAAATTGAAAACATCTGAGAAGGAAGAGACAAACCTGAACACGACTGGATTCATGCATTTGAGAAATGGAATAAAAGCAGCACACCAAATGCTACTGATAGTAACATAAACAACAAAAGAAATGTGCATATGTATGATGGTGTTGCATGAAATCGTAATTCGCCATTTAAAATTGACCTTACATTTTCAATTTATTCATTACTACAATATAATCAATAACAAGGAAGTGGTTATTGATCCAGTTTACATCATGATAAACAGGGATCAATTACTAATCTTTTTTGTTCTAGTGTTTTTAGCTGCCATTATTCCATATGGAGAACAATTAAATTTATTTTGAAAGCCTGTGATTGGATTAAATCGTTTTATTGCTCTTTATAGGATTAGGGTGTTGTGATACAATCATGAAGTGGCAGTGTTTAAACAAGGGGCTTTGGAAGCTTTGCGTTCGTCTCTATAGTCACATTATTGGCGTCGATCATGAATAAGAATGTCGGTTATGGTCTTCTCGCATGCCTTGTACTCCTTCTTCTCATTCTTTCTCTTGGAATTCCGAGATGGAACTGTGCTGGATATATCCTTGGATCAACTTGTATTAGTATCTCCGCATATAAGATCGTAGGGATTTTGTTGGCAGGTGCGACTGTTGCGGCCCTTCTCGTCGCCATTTTCTTATTGTTAGTGTTCCTCCAGGGTTCAACTCGGATGTTCATTGTGGCACTTATTGCAGCAGCAATAACTGCACTTCTAGCCATAGCTGCTGTATTTTATTACGCCAATGGCTTACTTTGGTGGAGTCCGATTATCGCAGCAGTTGGTGCAGGAATTGCACTTGGTCTCTTTGTAGCTCTTCTATTTGATTATAACAGTTAAAACCCTCCAAGGTGACAGACAACTATAAGCAACGTTGAATCTGCTATTTTGCTTCTAATTTATTCATTTCTTTGCCTCGTATTTTCATCCTACATTTCACATTTACATTTTGCAATGTCATTGCTTCCTTCATTACAAAATAAAATATCTGCTGATGAGCATTTCTGGATGAATGCAGTTAAATGAATCCTCTAATGTATATTTTGACTATTTGGCGCACAAACAGTTTCTTTGAATATTTCTCCTCAGATTAATCTAATTTAAATGTCTTCGACAAAGCCTTTCTCTATTTATATAGAAATAATTGTGATAAAATTCGAAAATTTTTGTGTTTCTTGAAAGTTAAAAAAAGGTTTTGTGGTTCTATCATATTTGGTGATCGAAATGTCAAATTCTGCAGAACTGTATGTGTTTTTATAATTTAATGGAGCCTTCGGGAATGACTCTTGAGGTATCAAATATTGCAAGTAGTGAGATCGTAACCAGTTGTTGCCCATTCTGTGTTAACGGCTATGCACGCCTTTAGCATATTCATATATCCGTGCATTTATTGGGTATAATATTCATTCCAAATAATGGCATATATTTTTCCGTTATGGTGGCAATTAATTAATTCAAACAAATTAGAGATGAATTTTACAGTTAGAACTACTGTCATTTCAATTTTCATTACCCATCATACTATGAGCCTTAATTATATCCATCCTCCAAATTTATTGATACAATAAAATATAATTGAAGTACGTAATTGTTTTATGATTCGTTTTTGGTTGTATAAATTTAGCTTACTCATCCGGTCATAATTTTGTTTTTTTGGCAATTAACACATAGGTATATAATTCAGCTGAAATCATTCACTAAGATAAATCGATTTCTCGAGAAGTAATTATTCAATCGTTGTGTTAATAAGTTTGTTACATACATCAAATTGAACAGATGTGAATGTATTAATCAGATGACTTGACTACTCTCATGGAGTACATTCAAAAAAATTCCCATTTCACCGTTTGTTCGGCACGCGTGGGCACACGTAACTCATTTCCAATGCAATATATTAGCAGGAATTTCGATCTACACTTCACCGGCTAAGCGCAAAATTAGTCGAATTGGCAATTACGTTGAACAATTAATTACCAGACTATGGATTCATAAATTCCACTAGTTTGTCAATATTTCTTTCATTCCCCACCAGGATTTCAAAGTTGGTGATGATACAACTTTAGACCTATTTCCTTTTTTGTTTCATAGCTTTAAGAACGAAATACTTGCTGATCCCAATCTAGCACCCACATTGTATTCTAACTTCACTCCATGTTTTCCGAATTTCATTTGCAACGTCAAGATGACGCAAATTTCTAAAGCCGGATTATAAATAGTTTCTTTTCTGCGATACTGCGCTTACAGCCTCTTGCAGTCCAAAATAACACATTCAGTTCATTTCGATTTCAGTTTATGCGGTGAAATGTGATTTTATAAATGTGAGTGGAAAACTGGAAGTTCCAGTTTAAAATTGAATCAATTCGCAATTTAGCCGATATGAGAACATTTTGCACTCGTTCAATCTATAAGGAGCACTTGAAAGTGAATACAACGAATAATAATAAATTCTTACCCTCGTTAACAATATTGTAAATGATGGCAGCACAAATTCACAGATTTGAAACATTTAAAGTTTAAAATTGTTTTAGCATAAATTACTCTCCACCCACTTCAAAAGCCATTGCAATGAATAGACAGATCGGGATTCCAGTACCAATGGTGACAAGAATTGGACTACAATGGCCAAAGTTTCCAACGTAATAGCACACACCAACAATGGCTAGAATTGCTCCAAAGGCGGACAAGATGAGAGCAGTCAAAAGGTCCCAATTGGGTTCTTCTTTTATTAGATAGATGAGGAAACTACCCACAGGCAGAATTCACATAGCCGCACCTAACAAGAGAACAGTAGTGATCACATTGGCCTGCGTTTGGCGAAAAGGAAAACTAAGGAGACGATGGTGACTGTCAGAATGCAGAATTATACGATAGCACCTAAAATTAAATGATAAAAAAATCGGATTGTCCACTTACTGATTTCTTTGAAGAGCCTTATTAATGAGGTTATTTGTGATCTAATTTTGCCATTGTCAGACTGATAGAGAATTAAATAAATAAAATATTTGATTATCGTTTTATTGTAATGCGTCTAGTATGCAAGTAAGGAAGAGTTATCTGTTGTAATTAATTTGATTAAAATGAAAAGAAATGATGGGAGTCGTATTTCCATCGATTCTGTGAGATAAGAGCAATTCTGATATTGGCATTGAAATGTGCAAAGGTAGGGAATAAAAAACATCGATTTATAGTTCAAACAAACATACGAGACACGCTTGGCTACCGTGGAGGTTAGATTTTTCAGGCATCATGTTTTGCAGGCGAATTACAGAGTGACAAAATAGTTCGAAAATTTCGAAGTCAGTAAATTTTAAGGAATGAATTAGGCAATAAACGTTGAATTTGAATGAAACGATAGAAATTAAATAAAATGCCACTATTTTTAAACGGAGAATATGAAAAATACTTTTATTCAAACAGTTTAGTAATCTCTTGAATGAGACTGAAATTATAGCGTTAAGTGTCTAGTGAACTTTGAATCTGATTTCTCAATTGATTAAGCCATCGAAAAATTTATTTATTTATGTCAAATGGTAGGCGTCTTGATGGTTATCATTAACCCTTTAGTTGACTTCAGGCTTCACAGAGGGGAAGGAACATCAAATTGAAAAAGATGTAAGAGACAAACACAAAGGTAGAAAAAAGGTGAGGAGAATACTGTAGAAATAGTCGAATATGGCATAGAGTGAGGTGGTGGTAGTTTGAAGTGAGAAGGCAACTGCCAGTTAATAGACTTTTTTGCCGTATTAATATACGTTTCCCAGAGTGCACCACGTGGAGGTAAGTCTATTGCACACCTCGTCATCACAAAATTTGCCCTTCTCTTTGTGACTTTCTCAATTGTTTTCAACAAACAAAGGACAGAAGATTTAAAAAAACACAATTAACCGTATAACCTGATAATTTGAAAGTTCGACTAGAATCGCAAAACTCATTTCGTTATAAAAATAGTATGGGAAATGTTTGCGAATAGAAATCTTGCAGACATAAGTGAAAGCTTAGGCTTACGATAGCTCCAATAGAAGTAGAAGGCAAACTTGAACAAAATGCTCTCCACATAGAAAGAATTGGTAGTTTCTGCATAAAGGTAGATGTGCATTTCCCAAGAGTCTGCACAAGATTACTAGCTTCATTATTTAAAATGAGGAATTATTCATAAATAATATGAAAGTGAATAATAATGATAACAAGAGTAGAAGCGATAGCAAATAGGCATTAAAGCCTATCTTGATAAATTCTGTTTTTTATTATCTGCCAGTATTCATAATTAGTGCAATTAATTCATTCTAGAAGACCTGCTATTCGATATAATTCTTTTATTAATCTTTGTGTGACCAATAATAATAGCAGCAAAACAGCAGTATTTAAGGGATCGTATTTAAGTAGAAAATAGTGAAGGCTCTATAATTTACCTCCATTAATTTAGATCATGAATCGAAATATCGTTTTTGGTCTTCTCGCATGTCTGGTTCTTATTTTGCTCATAATTTCGGTTGGTATTCCAGACTGGCCCTGCCGAGGAAATATTTTTGGAACGAATTGCATTCAAAACCACGCATTTAAGGTCGTAGGATTTTTGTTGGCAGCTGCGATTGTTGGGGCCCTACTTGTCGCCATTTTCTTACTTTTGGTAAACCTCCAAGGTTCATCTCGAATGGCCATTGCAGCAATTGTAGCAGCAGGAATCACTGCTCTTCTGGCCATTGCTGGTGCCTTTTATCTCACCAGTCAATCATTAAACTTGAGTCCGATTTTGGCCGCATTCGGTGCAGGAATTGCACTTGCCCTCTTTGTGGCACTTCTCCTTGACTATAGAAGTTAAGATCCCAAAGATGACCAAAGGACTTATCAACGGTGAAACTGTTGTTATTGTTTTGATGTTCTTCATTTACTGAATTACTCTTTATTTTTCCAATTTCATATTCACTTTAAACTTTGCCTTTACTTCCTTAATCGGTCATTAAATGAAATAAGAAAATGGATTTGGATTAATTATTAGTCATTTAAGGTTTACTAATTAAGCACTTCGACCCAGGCTTTGTTCAAATTTAAAATCTATTAGAAAAAAAGATTTGAGAAAAGGGAAATCTTTTAATAATGAATAGTATGAATTGTAAAAATTAAACGCTTTTATTCGTATTAGCTCGATTTCGATATCGTTTTGTATTTACGAATAGCATATTTCAAGAATATGAACAACTTAAAAGGAGTTGTTTCAAAAATTTCAGGAGAAAGTCAAACGATGCATTATTATTATTGAATCATAATCGCTTTCACTTAATGCTTATTCTAAATCAGCGATTGTTTGATTTGTATTAATAAAGTGGCATTTGACGAATGCTGGACTTAAGTTCAATTTTACTAAGAATGCCTCAACGTCCAAACGTGACAAAGAAGAGAAGAGCTGAATCTATTGTGCTTTCGACTTACGTTGCTAAGTAAATAGTGATATCGATTGATATGTTGTATTTTCAATTTCCACGGACTTTTCTCAAATGATTTTTGAGGTGTTAAATTGACCAATTAGTGAGGCGGTAAGTAAATATTGTTAATCATTAACTTACGAAGGATAGCTTTTGAAATCTTTTTTTTTCGGAACAATTTGAACTGTCTGTGTGCTTGACAACTGAATTAATTAATTGGCAATGTATCTCAACTAATTATTTAGTTTCGGTATATAGTGATTATGAATTCATTTAAACAAATATGAAATGTCAAGATTTGAACTTATGGTGAATACGTTCAATATGGAAGTGATTATGAAACCGCGTTTTGCCTTCATAATAGTCAATTTCACATATAATGCGATTTATACATTAATTTGAAGTAATTCTCTTTCAGTATCACAGTTCCTTATGTCTAATATAACAAACATTGCAATCAATAAAATCCTCATTTCTTCGTGATGCAATTGTCCTGCATTTATCATTTCATAATAACAGTTAAATTTGTTATAAAACATTAATTAAAAATTTATTTTTTAATTTTAAAGTACATATGAATCAATTCAATTTATAAGATCGGTTTCTATTTTAAGATCTCTATTTTATGGATGCTTAGTTTTGTGGAAATGCGTCAATGTGAATATTGCATGAATAATGAAATTGTATGCCTTTCATTCACATTTTACGATGGCAATACCCACCTTTTACAGAGAAATGCCTTGATTCGGAATCATAAAAGAATCCTCGATTGCTTGTTTTGCATTGATGGTGAGTATTGAATGAATTGGTAAAATTTTGGAATTCAGATCAATAAGATTAACAATACATCAAAGCACATACCTGCTTTAATTTTAACTGTAATTGGTAAAGTTTCAAGCTACGATTTCAAAAATCCTACTAAATTGTCTATTGAAGCCCACAGTAAATAATATCTAATGTAAATTGGGTGAGATAATTTTAATTGAGTGGGTTCCAGTAAATTTCATTCATACAGTGGCACCATTGATTTAGTCTCCGGATACAATGATTAAAGGTTCATTCAAATAAATGAGAGATTATTTTTGTTCCAATCACTTCTGCATATTAGAATATGAAGTGGTACATTGTGGTCTTATAGTGAAAACGCGCAACTATAAAACAATATTCGGTATTTTTAGTTCCTTATTCCATAAATTGAGCCCTCCATTAATTACTTCAGTGTTAATAAGGTTAAGCGTTCCTATTTCGCCTTCAAATGTTCTCTACTTAGAAAATATTAATTTGGAAAAATTAAGAAAGCTCAAAATTTGTAATTGAATTTCCAAAGCGTTTCATTCTATTAAATATTTCATTACAAAACAATTCAGCTGCCCAAATAACAAAATGATTAGCGGATTTTAAAAAAAGATAAGCAAATTTGCACATTTTAACCGCCGTGCAAGACGTTAATGCTGTCTTCTTTATTTTCATAAAATTAATTAGAAGCCTTATTGCCTTCATCAGCTTGTGAGCCACTCTAATCCCTAGATTCAGACGACAACATAGGGAACAAGACAAGTATTTGCCTTGTTCTTTTTCTCCTTGTGCTTCCTCTAGGAGTTCCAAGACGGTGCTGCGAAGGCTATATTTTGGGGAAAAGATGTGCTCACTTCGGTTCACTTAAGATAGCAGGTTGTTTGATGACGACCGTAACTGTTGCGGCCCTACTCGTTATCATTTTCCTTCTAGTGGTTTTCCTCCAGGGCACTTATTGTTGTAGGAACAACTGCTCTTCTAGCCATGGCTGTAAGATTTTACGACTTCAATTCCACACAGTCTTGGTGTCAGACTGTCTATAAATTCGGTCCAGATATACACCGCTTAGTCTACATTTGGCTCTTCTATTTGATTTTCAGTCAGCCTTGTCTAAGCAAAAACACAGTACTATGTAACAATAAATTGAGATTTGGATTTTATCTCGAAATCATACAATAATTGACGACTTATTTTAGTTTATCCATTACATGTTTACAATAGGCTGTCAATATTTGTATCAATGGTATGCTAATGAAGTCCCAAAATGAATCTATTTCTGCAATTGACTTGCATTGAGAGCAATTATTAAAATATCTATTATTATTATATTGATTTTTAATTGGAAATAATTTTACAAATGTGTCAACTGGCATATTTCATAAATTATAAAAAGGTTTATGGTCCTTAATTGTTGCTTTTTGAAAAGGGTCAATAGTGGACACACAAACTAACGTCACGTCGAATGTCTTTTCATATGTAAATATTTGGTGTTCGGCTTCGTTGCTAAACAAATGCTTGGATACAATAATAAATGGAAAATGTCGAAAAGCTTCTGGCGATGTGCTTCCAGGACGAAAGGTTTTAGATGGTGATCGAAACGTCACAGTGGATCTGGGTGTCAGGATCTTGATGCAGCAATTTGAGTAAGTTCCATATTGAAAATCGCTTCAACAGCAACGTTGCTTATGTCATCTTAATGTCTGATATTGTTAAAGATTTGTAAAAAAAGTCCAAATTTCGAATTTGTCAAGGGGAAATATGGTCTGTGGCTGCTGGAAAGACGTAAACTTAGGGCTTATAATTTGTGGAAATGGTGAATTTTTGCCCTTACAAACTAGGTCGCAAGTGTTTGACTGCAAGTTACGAAGCATGCCGGTCTCTGTCAAGCGTGTTTTAATAGATGAATCGGGAATTGCTTCGGGTCAACTTTAAGAATGTCCGCGATAGAATACAAGAATCGAACACATTTTGGGATGAATCTCCTGAGATAATTCACTACATTTATGAAGAGACAGTAAATCCTGAGGTATGGCATAATTGGTTGATTTTTCAGGTCAAATGATGCAATTCAGTGAGCTCTAGTGTGATAACAAAGTAAATCGATTTCGTCGTCTGTAAGAAACACATTTTATTGCTGATCGTAAGTTCAAAATTCTCTTTGTGTTCGAACACTTGTAGGCTTGTTATTTGTGCTCCTCGTCTTTGGTATATGCAAAGACGAAATCTAAACCCCATTTAACTTGGACCATAAGTCGGTAAATTCTTGTGACATGTTGCGTGGACCCGAATTTGCACAAGCCGAATCGCGTGATAACGGCCGCCTTCGAGTTACTTTGCTAGTTCATCAAGATCTAGTGATAAGCTTGTACCTGATCGAGTTTGGAAAAAATAGATTTTGCTATTTAACTGAAATTGAAAATCGTGAAAATATGATTTGGGGGAGTATCAATCTGGGATAGCTATTTGATTGTGAGCTCGATAGTCATCACATGGTCTCCAGCCATCGTACGTGAAAAGACGCAGTCCATTGGCTACTCGAAAGTCGTAAGTTTCTTAAGGATATCATGTGTTGAAATTGTTTTTATTTGGAAGTCAATTAGCGTGACCTAAAAAAGGCGCTCAAGAGAAAATGCGCTGTCCCTCAGTAATTATTTGTTAACGTACCTGCGCTTGAGTACCGCAGTGTTAAAACGGAATTTAAATATTTATGAGAACTAAATAAAATTCTTGAAATAGGGTTGGTGGTAGGTAGGAGACATCCAGGCCAAATGGGTTTATGGCCTCTGTAGAACTAACCACATGGAGAGAGGCGACTTTTTCGAGCAAAGTGTAGTCTCCAAGATTGACAGGTTAGTGGAACTAATTACAAAACGTAGCAAAAAGAATAAATTTTGCAGATATAAAGCCTATCCTGCAGTACTAAGTAATACATAGAAAAGGTAATTAGTGAAATAGTCATGATCCATTGTTGTGCATATTGCCTGGTGCAGAATTGTCAACAAGAACGGAGCATTTTCAAACAGGCCAGCATACTTTGCCACTGTCTCCATAAGTCCTGTGGAAGTAATAGATTAAGCTACATTGTTTTGAAGGCCTCCCAGGACCCTTTTATGAAAAAGAATGCCATCCATTGATATGAGAGTAGATGGCCAACACGAGCAGGTATAGTTTATTCAGCCCTTCATTGATGGCGTCCAGTTGTAAAGTGGTGGTTATAAGAGTGGCTGTAGTCTTTACAAATTAATGCCTGGCTCCTTGTGAAGGCTCCTGTTACAGTCAGTTGCTTTAGTCAATTTGGCTTGATTGTCTTCTATGTACCATTTTCTCCCATTTATTTCCCCCTTTGCTATTTGCTTGACATACGCATTTAAATGACATTTGCGTTCCACAAAGAAAAGTATTAACCGTGTATTGTTGGTGAAAATGATAAAGATAATCCAAATGGCTTCTAAAGCCATTGATTTCGCACAAGAATTTCGTGGTGGATAAGCTCATTCGTATATTGCGACTAAAGAAATAAGTGAAAATATGTGTAACCAAAAAGCTGCATTTGAATGTTTGCTAACTGGCGACGCGACAGCTCAATGGGAAAGCAAAAGGAATGAAAATTATGTTTGAGAGCAGAAGAGGCAGAAAAGCAAAGGTAAATAGGGATGAATGATCAGCATCGATTTAATGGAAAATATACATTCAATAACTCAGAGGAAGAGTTTAGTATTTTCTTTAAAAGTTGATCTACCTTCCATTGGTCAACACCAATTTCCATGTTTAATTGTCACATTTGACTGAAAAGAGAACTTGTTTCCCAGAAAAGATTCATCTTTGTCACCCCTCTAAAAGCCATATCATCTAATTAGTATTTACTGGATTGAAAAGAGGGTGCGTAATTCACAATGAAATCAACTGTTGAAATAGGTTCGAATCCCATCATTAGTATTTCTATCAAATATAATCAATAATCTATGTAAATATTCCATATCTATTTGGCAAATAAATATTTATTTCAGTTTCTTTGTCATTATCAAAAAATAATTAGAAGCAGAATCACAGATAACGCTGACATAGGAACTGGTGTCTACCAGAAATTTTGTGTACATATATTCTATCGGTTACGATTATTGTGATTCAAATCAGTGCATTATTACATAACATCTTTTGTCATTATGACTGTAAAATATGAAAGAACTACAAACCAGTTTATTGTTTTTAAACTAATCAAAATAATTCAATTTACCACATTTATTAAATTTTAAAATATGAAAGATCTAATAGAATGATCCTCATATTAAGTGAAATGGATAAAAATTGATTATTTTAAATCATTAGCAAAAAATCTATTTTCATGTTTTAATAACAATGAAGGAAGTATTAGCAAAGTTTATTGTGAACATTTATTTGGTAATATTGTAATTAAGGGGTGTGCGATAGACTTACCTCCACGTGGTGCACCCTGGGCAACGTATAATCATAAGGCTAAAAAGTCTATTAACTGGCAGTTGACCTCTGACTTCAAAATACCGTGTCCCCACTGCATGTCATATTCGACCCCTTTCACAGTACTCATCTTATCTTTTCTCTGCCTTTGTGTCTGTCTGTCTCTTTTACATCTGTGAATCGCTCTTCTTTTCCCCTGTCGAATTTTTCTCACTTTAATGTTCCTCCCTTCTGTGAATCCCGAAGTCAGCTAAAGGGCTAATGATAACTATCAAAATGCCCGCCATTTGAAATAAATAAATAAATATATTGTAA
>UZAE01000377.1:0-24841 GCA_900617975.1 Rodentolepis nana | reverse complement strand
CCAACTATGTTTGTGTCCTTGTAGCCCCATCTGGTGGAATGGGCGTTGAAGTCTCCTAATACTATAGTGTTGTGTGAGATGTTCAGGAAGTCAAAGTTGGGACAATTCAGGGGTGGATTATAGACTGCATATACTTTGAAGTGGTTTTGACATTTCCAAACATTTAATCTGATTATTTCACCTATGTCTTGTGTCGAGCCCATACTCTTGATTAGATCGTAGTGTGAGGTGAGGCCTTCTTTTACTCCAGTTAGAATTCCATTTGCAACTTGCCGGTATTTAGGTAGAAGGAACAGGGTGTAACCTGGGAATTGGTAGTACTTCAGTTTGTCATCCGAAATGTTTGCTTCCATAGGTTTGCTTCTACATCATAGGTTTGCAGGATTTTCTGGACTCGGATCTTTTTGTCCTGTGATATCCCTCCAGCATTCCTCTGAAGGATCTGTAGACGTTGTGATTCGCCCTGACGAGGGCGATTTCTCTTATAGCCTTTATTCAAGCTAATCATAATAAATAGAAGTCAAATCTAATGCCGAGTGATAGACTTTTTTGCCATATGAAGGTACGTTGTCCGGGGTGCACCACGTGGAGACAAGTCTACGACAATTTTACTCTCGCAAAAAAGTACTTTACCGCTATTTGAATGTGATGGTTGAATGGAAAACAGAAATTGCCACAAATCATAAAAGGACTGACCTCTACAGGTACACTGACAAGCAAGCAAAACATGAATTCTCAATTATCCGGCAGGAAATGAAAGTAAAAGAGTTTGAAATGATGTGAACTAAGCTTTCTGCATAAGTTAAATAGATCAGAAGCATCAAAATAATCAATAGTTGCCAATAGTTGAATCGAGAGCTGGTATTAACTGGTGGTGATTTAATTCGAAAACCTAATTCAAATGACAAGTGAACTAAGGCTGCGGTTCAAGAACAGATATTATTAGCAAAAAGAGCTAAAACTAACCTTCAGTTTTGGATGAAGAAGACTTAGAAGGGCCCATTTCAATATCAACAGATTTCTCCACACCTACTCCTCCACGCGGGAAGGAGTTGGCAAGAGCTGTGAGAGAATAAAAGACTTCACTGATAAGTTTAGAAAGAGGGGTCCATTGATTGGATCTTTCACACTCTTCGATACACTCCTGCACCTCAGCCAAAGTGAGTCCTTTCACCCGTTTGCTGACAATATTTGTAGAGGCAGATAGAAATTCATTATCTTCCTCTCCTTCTTCAGTTTTAGGCATATTTCTCTTGGTAATACTCTCCAGTAAATCCAAAAAGTAGTGATGTCGAGAAGGATCTGTTTGAATTGCACTCTCATTTGTCACTGAAAGAAAACAGTGGATACCTTAGACGAATAAAAAGAGGGAATAACTAAAAACTGGAAAGAGACGGACAAGCTTCGGTAGGTGGTGATGTTTCAGAAATATGGAGGAGAAAACGACTCAAAGCAGGTGCGATTTCGCTGATTGAGGAGGTTGAGGTGGAACTTTGTAGAGTGTCTGGAAATTCAACATCTCCAATCCTCACCTGATCTGGATCGCCAGCATCCATTCCCTCCTGCACTGGTAGAGCAATGGAAGTCTCCGGCATATCCATAAGTTCATTATTTCCAGTGCTAGTTTGGGCCCCCGTATTTCTAGCCTGACGATTCTACATAGGATAGCCAGGAATAAAAACCAGAGATAAAGGTAAAGCTCAATAATTTAACAAAACTTACATCCAATTCTTGAGCCGAGGTATAATTTTGGTTTGAAGAGTTAGAATAACGAAAACACATAGGCTCCGAGTCTCCAAGAAGGCGGAGAGACAATGCAGCTGCTCGGTTATTATCAATACCCCTGTGTGCGAAATAAGGTGACGAGGCACAGTTCTGATTCGGGCATGTAGAATCGCCACAACCAACAGTGAGTTGATTGAAATAATGTCGAATACGCTCTTCAATAAACGCCTGCCGATTAGTTTCATCCCTAAAAAAGAGATAAGAGAGAATAAGGTCAGCAAAAAGGGAGAATAGGTTTATAAGAAACACGAAAAGTAAAATTTATATGAAAAAAAGCATAAGATAATTAGAAAAAATATTTTCAAAGAATGCTGCAATGTCAAGCGTCGATGAATGAATATGAAGGTTAAAAAATATGAGTATTTCCTCAGCTATGTAATCACAGAGAGACGTTAAAATATAATAAATAATATGAAATAGGCTAAAAACTAAAGAACTTACATTTTTCGGTTAACTCCGCACCAGTTCTATTCTAGTGAAATTAAATGCAATTAAGACCTGAAATTCCCTAAAGATCCGATTGGTCGAATAAAAGACACTGAAATCTGGCCAAATATTTACCCTCATTAAAAAGTAAACAAACGCAAAATATGCATATTAAACGCAGCAACATAGTATAAATTTGGAAAGACTTAATTGGGAATGATTTTAAAATAATCTCTAATTTTTCCTCTATAGATTACACGCGTGTTAATTTTTTTAATTGCCTTTTAATCTAAAGTATAAGAACAAAATCAAAATTCAAGTTTCATTTCAATACTTTGACGAGAACATTGAATTTTTAAGCTTTCCACCTCATTTATATAAAATAAGTTATTTATTTATTAAAGCATATAGTATTAACTGCTCGAACTTGAAATTAGATTATATTTCCTTTTTATTAAAAAAAATTAATTCAAGTCCTCAAAGTTCTAATTTAAATTAAAAATACTATTCCATCTAGTTTCAGTTCATGCAGAGCAGTGAAAAGTTATTGTTGCCACAAAGAAACCACTGTTTACCCATCTTCTTGCCTAGGACGTGTGCTTGCATAGAGCAGTAACACTCAATACGCAATATTCATAAGTCATTATGCTCAACAACGATCCATAAACAATAATTTTGGTTGTCGTTTGTTTGTTAGCATGCTCAATATCTTTTCAGAATGGCAAAGGTATTGGAACTTTTCCGGGTCGACAAACATGGGAGTTTAGATATATCTTTCTCGCAATCAGAAAAATGTGATAAATTTGCTCTTTAGAGTTTTAAAATTATAATTTATAAATTTATCATTATTTGCGCTTGCGCTGCAATATTCGATTAATTTTATAATTATTTATCAATTCCATTGCTATACAATTTGGTCTATAATTTTTATCTCGTTTGCCTGAAGTCTGTTGAAAACAGGAATTTCTCAAGTGAAGTTTATCATTTTCCGTTATATTTCTCGTGAGTTGTTGTACGGTGCGGTCACCTATTTTAGTTTTTAACCGATACTCCGTTTATCAAATGTATTTCAAAAATTGCAAACAATAAAAGACCGAACTACCGGGTATCGAAACAAGATACCGTGCCCAAACTCTAATAAAGTTATTCCTGTTAAGTGCATAAAAAATGGCAATAAAAGTTGGAACATAATGTATCCTGCAAGTATTAATTATTTTCATATATTCAATGCAATCAAACAAACATTTACGTTCCAAATTATTTTTAATTTAACTAGATTAATGCCTATTATCTATTGAGTCTTTATCATTGACAATATATCTACAAACTTCTAATAACTGTGACGGTATATATTCCATTATTATGGCCAGTTAAATTTCGCAAGTGGAACGTCTATTTGACGGACGAAAATGGAAAATAAACGTGGGAGCATGAAGATTATCAAATATAAATTTTACTGATCTTATTACCAGTGTGACTACAGTCTCTAATCGAGAGAAAGATATGAAGCTGGTTATATGTTCAAACCCAACTGTCAGTTACACTTAAATTCAATCTGTCCATCGACGCCATGACTTGGGTAATTTAGTTTTTAGGCCTAAGTTTGAGATCTTGCTTGTTATAAAAGTTACAGTATATCTTATAATCCAATTTCTTCATAAATACCAACGTACATGGTGAATACATTTAAAATAGATAGACGTGTTGTTCATTTCTTGCTCATATATTTGAAAAAAACAATAAACCTAATTCACATTTCGAACAACTTGAAGGAAAAAGATTCACAACGGCCATAAATGCTTACTGGACTGAGTGAAATGAGTTCAGTATGAACATAAGAACTTTGAGACTGCTGATCTGTCGGCATTTTTATAGCAATTTCCGAGGGAAATCCGCAGGACAGTTTTGGAATATCGGGCTATTTGAATTCGGTCTTTATAAAGGTACGTTTAATATTTCAGCCTTTACTTCGAATTTTTCATACAAAGACGACTTGCACTATTTCATGTACATTGAAGGATCACAAAAGTCAAAGCAACTGTGCAAAGACCTTTAAAAGTCACTAACAATAGTGAATACATTTTTAAACATATCGAACTTATTGAATCACGAACTATCTGGATTTCGTAAAGAAGAGAAGTTGTGCTATAATCAGAATTGGAGGTCGCTTTGCTATAATGTTATTATAAGGATACACTTTAAGTCAAACAGATTAAATTAGCAACAACTGTCATGGTTTTATATGTGTAACCTCCTTCGCTTCCTTCATTACCGCTTTCAGCATTTTATTCACTTATGACTTCGTAACTTTAGTTGAATTCTGATCCATAAGTGAAATTTCTGACTACTGCGGCAATTAAGCTAAGGATAACATACCCGGGTAGCCAATAATAGACCATTTATATTTTGGCAGTAGAATGTGGGTACTGCTAAATCCCCAAAATGTTAAAATGGATGTGAGCCAATTTTTGAGCCTTTACGACTATCGTTCTTAGTCTTCCAATGCACCCTCAAACAAGTCTTAAGGCAGTTTACTAATAGGTATGTTTGCATTATGCGATGTGGCAAAAGGCAGCATTTGCCATTATAATACTATACAATTTCTGTCGATATACAGGGTGAAGCATTTTTATTGGGACCTTCAAACTGAAAATCTAATAACAATTTATTTCATGTTTTGGGGGAGAGGAGAGGGGGGGGGCTGGAATATAACTGTAGTAAACTTGGATGTCAAGTATTTTAAGTAAAACCCATGTCAATTTTGCCATTTCCTTGCCTATCGAATGAATTTAGATCTTACTAAAGTTAATTGCAATCTTCCTTTTAGGAAGTGACTGACAAATTTAGTCATTCGTTCATATTCTTTTTATGGTAATTTAAACCTTTAAATTATTTAGATTTAACGGAATAGGTTTAGGTATCGACTCTACTTGTTTAGTTAGAAACAAAACTAATACATTAATTGATAATTTTAAATTTTCGTATGTTTAAGAAAATGTGCAATTTATAAGTCACAAATGACGTCTTATAAGTAGTTTGATTTTGAAGTTCGAATAAATAGAGCTTGTTTAAAATGATCACAATCAACCCGCACTTGATAAGCATCAAATTCAGTTATTGGTTTTACCAAGGTACACTTTAACATATGTATTCCAAATTATGACTGATTGTATTCGGGAAGAATTAGTTAATGGTAAAGATGAGTGTTTCAATAAGGTGGTACAATATTTGGATGAAAGGAGCAATGAGTATTACAGGAGGCTGTGCGAGGTTTTTGGATCAACAGAATATTTCGAACATTTCAAGCAGTGTTACCAGAATTCTGTATCTCCGTATGTGGGTGATCAAGCCCTCAGTCCTCGTAAGCTTATTCAACACCCGTCAATCTATTTATTTTCTCTTCTTGATTGTTGGATATTTATTTGTTTTCAAGTGCATGAGCATCTATGTGCCATTCTGGAATGGCGTTCCCTTCTTGCCACCGAAGTGGAGGCTCTGCAGGCTATGAAGACTGAGATCGAGGATTATCCTAAGGACTTCGAAATTCAGATTCGTTTAAGTGAATCTCTTCATGAACAAAATCGCCTTCGAAGAGAACTTGAAACTCTAAAGGAGCAAGGTATTTGCTATTTTTTCTGGTTACTCCTTTTAGCTGAACGTTTGCAAATGGAAAACAATGCCTATAATGCAATTATTGACGAAGTAAAAAAGGATTGTAATGAGAAGATAGCTGAGTCGAATGAACGCGCAAAGAAGGCAGAAAAGGCATTTATTGATCTCACACGTCATCGATCCGTTAATCAAACGTCAGAATATTCCGCCATGGTTACTAAGCCTCCTGATGCTGCACTCCAAAAGCGGACTTCAGAGACTATGCTGAATGCAATGTCCCCGTTTCCTTTCAAGTCATCAATGGATAAAGTTCAAGTATGTGTTTTATTTTGGAAATGATTTTTTTAATGTCTAAAAGGAGAAAGTAGCTTCATCTCTTACTCGGAAAATGCCTTATTTTTACTGCCAGACGTGATAGTAATTGAGCTGTTCTCTTGCTAAGAGCTTGTAGCAAAATTCTTTAAAATGTTCATTTTTCTTAACGAACTCTTCCGCCAGGGTTTATTTCTCTTTCACTTAATAATCTTAAAGTATTTGAAATTATTTTAGTAGTTTTGGTAATAAATAATGCCTAAAGGAACTCTTGATATCTGGATTGATTAATGCCAATGTTGATAATACGATCATTGGCAGTAATGAAGAGCTTACTATAATAGCGACGCTTACACTCATTTATAATTTCTCTTCTTTCCTTTAGGAATAATTTAATAAGGCATCTACAGCTTGACCGAGCGCACGAGCGTCTCATGGTTGTGCGAATTATTAGGATTAATCTCCGAATTATTATTAACCTCGACGTTTATCTTCGTCGAGAGAGAGTAACCTTTTCTTCAGATTTTTATTGACTTTTCTAAGAACGATCTCTTCATTGTTGGATATGTATGGAACGATCTCTTAGTTCCTCGTTGATCTCCATTAATTCTTTAGAATGTCGCTTTTGTTACAATTTGAACCCTTTGTATTTAAAGAGAGAGAGAGCCTGTTTTACTTCCTCTCGACTTTTAGTATGTTAGTGTCAGTAAACATGAGGGAAAATCTTTAAACTTTAAATTTATTTTATTAAATACTCTATCTTAATGTCTTCTATGTCCAGGGAGTTGAATTATTGTCTTCTTTAACCTTGGTTCTAGATGTCACTTCCTGATAGTAGTGCTTCTGCGAATGCCGTTTATTTTGCTGGGTAGTTTGAATCTAACTCAAACATACTATTCTAGCCTTTTCTTGCATGAAAGGTAACGCCATGGTTTCTATAATGCAATGAGAATGGAATGTGCCCCGCTCTACCTTTCTCCTTTCTCAATAGAATACACAAAATCCACATTAGTGCTGATCACTATGTCATGGTCAGAAAAAGCGTCTAAAGACGATATGAGGCTCCTTTCTGTGGTGGTTTTATTAAACATATTTCTTAATTTTCATTTTCTTTTTCCCATAAGCTAAAATGAGCACGAGGGCTAAGAAGTGTGCCCTAGTCAGTAATAGTTCCCTAGGAAGTGGCGTGAGCATAAACGCCTCGCTAGATTCTCTTGATTTGCCAAGTCGCTTATTCATGTGATCTCCTCGCCAAAATATAGATGTCCACGGCGTTGAATTGTGCACAATCGCTACTCTCCCCTTAGACGTCGTTGCCACACCTATTTGGCTGTGATTTGGTTGGTGACTCATTCTAAAATACCCCCCCCCCCCATTATGGGGCTTATTAAGTTTAGCTAAGTTTATCATTAAGTGTGCTTAATGGTTAAATGCATTTGTTAAGTTAGGTATACGAAGATGACAGGATTAGTTGTTCTCATCAGTAAAATCCCGTGATACAACCTCTACTGAGGTTAATATTGGCGAAGGCTTTCTTGAATGGATTTGGACGCTATGCCGGCCGTACAGGTAGATACCTAGTTTTAATGTCTAAAGGTTGGGGGTTGTTCGTTGAATTATACCTTCGGTTCTTAAAATCTTATCGACGAAGTCCAAGTAGAAAACATGTGTTGTTACAACATTTTTCTGTTGTTTACAGTGATATTTCTTTCTGTCTTGTGATCTTCTTTAAGACTTTCTAATTGTTTTCCCTCTCTGAAGTAACCCGTAGCATTCCAAATATACTTGCCATATATTTGCTAGCATTGGGGCTGATATTTTTAAGTTTTCTTGTTTTTAAGAATATTGTTGCTCCCCTCAATTAGTCTCAGCACGGTAGCCTGCTTTATAATGCGAAGGAATTCTCTTTTACGTATTCATCTGCTTACAATTTGAAGCGTTTGATTACTAGGTTTAGTCGTAAATCCCCCTTCCTACTCTCAGATTCGCATTGAAATTAATTAAGGAATGGTTTAAGCAAATGCTTTGGGTTGACGTAGCATCGTTATCATCATCATCATCAGCAGCAGCATCACCATCATCTTTCTATACTATGTGGCCGTGCCACACCCAACAAGGAGACGAAAGATACCTAGGCTAAGTTGTCGACGCCCACTTTTTCTTCGCATTGGCTATTTCATATCTCTATTATCTCATCTGCCAACGCTGATGCTGCGTGACTGACCTTTTATTTGAATTTTTTAACCCTCTCCCTCCTCCTTTAAGTCGCAATAACCGTAAAAGTGACAATGTTTTAATTACCGCTATTCTTTACATCGTCATAATTACTCTGATTAGGTCTTTGTGGTTATGATTCAATCTCTTTTTTACTTGATATCATTAATATTAATTCGCCTTTTAAGGCGTTCTCATAATAAATACGAGTACTTAAACGGTTTATGACCCAATATAATTTTTTATTTACAATGCAGTAAGCATATTTAGTTTTACAGCTTACTAAGTCTTATATCTGATGGTTTATTTAATCCTTTATAAGTGTGATCACTCATTATAGCAATGCTTTTGAAATGATACCTCTTGATAGTGAATATTTTAATTACTAATTGCGTCTTGATATTTGAGTTTAATTATTTAGTACTCTCAACACTGGATGACTCCTCAGTGTTACTTTAGTTACGCATGTGTATGGTCCCCTAAGTCGTAGTAACTTTGGAATGTGTAATGGGGTTTTAATTGCAAGTTTTCATTATATTAGTAGGTCTAGTTGTGGTAGTGGTATCGTCACATTTAATGTTCTCTATTGTGTTCTCTCTTACTTTATGAATAACCCCAAAATTAATTATTCAATATTTGATTTTAATTATTTGATTTTGTTGATACTGGATGACTCATATTATTGTCTAAGTTGTAATAACCTTGGGATGTTACGACTTAATATGTTAATTCACATTAAATACTCTTGGCTGACGTCTAATTATTGAACAACCCTTTGTGAAATTGACATGATTAAGCCAAACTGCGGCCTCAATCTGTGGGAAAGTATGTTGAATGATCTGTGAATGTGGCATTTTTGGTTGAGTAAGGCAATTAGGGGGATTTACAAAGTCTTGAATAGTGATTGTGTTATTGATATCTTTAAAAAATTTTGAAGAAAGGAAGCAATTTAATTTTCTCGAATTTCTTTTATTGTTGGGTCTAGTAAGTTTCCGTTCATTTATATTTCCATCTTTTATTTGAAATTCGAATGATTTTTCATCTTTTTTTGCTTCCGAACTTTGTGAACTTTGACGTTTCTATGCCTTAGCTCATTTAGCACGTTTAGTTTCTGTTGCCAGGGTAAATCCGCACAATTGATACTACTAGACTATACTGAGAAAGTGATAACAACTTCAGGCAGAAATAACTATCGGGGTGACAGCAACAGTGCGTCTTCTCGTCTTGATGTGAATGTTGGTCGGCCTGAGTGCCTGCTGGAATTGTTGCTCCCAAGACAAAACATAAACACGAGGGAAATGAACGTTGTTTTTATGGGCTAGAGAGTGTAAGTGTCGTACAAATGGAATAGTCGAAAGCGTTTCGAGGTGTTTGGTTATTGGTATAAATACTCATTTGTAATCTGAAAATGAGGTAGGCGTTGCAACCTGATATTGTAAAAGTCGACATTTTCAGAAGGTCTTCAATGTGTTCGAAATGGTATTTATATGTTCGAGTTTAAGAAAATGCCTATTTTTGAAAAGGCTACTCGTTGTACTTGCTAGAACTGAGCTTCAATCGGGTTTAATGTCTACTAGTTTATTAGTCATACTGTTAACATAATTCCATTCGAACCTGGTGGTCTATCGATAACAGCAAAATACAGATGGACTTAAATTCGAACTATTTACGAAATATTGGCTCAAATTTTTCGCTAAATTGCGTTTGAGGCCCGCCATTGCAATATCTTTTTAATGAATCCAATTATTGTATAAACAAGTTCTTCCAATGACTTGCATCTGTATTTAGTGTCAGGGAATGTGTTTAATCTGATTTGGCATGTTCTCAGTCTTTCTGAATTTCATTTTTGTCAATTAATCAATGAACGTCTTCGATTAAACAACCTGTTTTCGACTTAAATTTATCTGCGCACTAAGGAGTCGCAAGAGGGTAGCTGAGTTGATTTTTTTCCTATTCATGAGTTCATTAGTGCCCTATAGGTATACCGTGAGAAGTGATCTTAATCTCATCATTTATTCTTCATAAAATACTTATGTTTGATAAAAAAATTCTATATTTATTTGCTGCAAAATCCCACTTTTGAGGAAATGTTGAGTTCAATTTTTGTTTGTTTTCTGGAAAAATGTATATGTAGGCGACTCTGCAAAGATTGAGAATGTGAAATTTGATTTAGTTTGAATTCATTTTTTCTCCATTTTCCTTTTAAGTAGTTTTTTTTGGTATTTTGAGTGCATATGTCTTAATAAAGTTCAGTTTTCAGTTCGTGCTAAAACCACTTCTCCATTTTTTCCTTTAGAAAAGTAGGTTTAAATAGATTTGGGAATTGTGGTAGCGTAATAGTTACCGGTTTAATCTCACAAATTGGAGACCCTTTTGCTGTATTTGTATCCTTTTCAACCTTCTTTATGCATATGAAAAGGGATAATTGAAAACAAGCGCCTGGGAGTTAAGGTTTTTTAAGTCACTATGAAATTGTGCTCCGATGGCACAGTGGTCAGCGTGAATGTCTTCTGAGTCGAAGTTTACTAGACCGATATACATTTGCTATTGTCAATTTCAAATTTAACTGTTCAACAGCAGTAGGGTAGAATGGGAGTTTAGGTTTCATCAGTGTGCGTTTCCTCTTTCGCTCTTTAATGCTCTTAATATTTATCGAATGGGATTTAAAGCTTTTTGGTCATAATTTTCAGAAATACAAGCCTCAGGTACATGTGAATCATATACTAATTGTTTTCTCAATACTACAGTATCCGTCTACTTGAAAGGTAACCTTATCGCTTGAACAATGACAAAGTTATTTGACCGTTTCTTTCTTATTTACAATATGATTTCCTATCTCGTCTTCGTCTGAGCTACATTCAATAAATGAATTATTATTGTCAGAAGCCCTTAGTACTGTTCTGAAAATTGGGATATATTTTGACATTTTCTCCACTCATAGTTTATTTAATATGTGATAGAGCTAAGAGAAGTCTACTTGTTTTATTTCCTTTTCTTTACCCATCAGAGCAGTTCATCGCGTTTCAAAGCTTACAGTACTCTCACTTGGGAGGGTTTCGACTCCTTGGATGAGGACTCCAGCGACGATGAGGTGAAGAAAGCAACTTCGGTCATTAAATCCATTACAACCCCTGATGAACCAGAACCGAAGGTAGTAGAGCTTCCACTGTCGTCCAAGCAGGAGGTTAGCGTTTCGATCTCAGAAGCTCAGCATAAGATAGATGAACGACCTAAAACCCCTGTGAAGGAGGAGCGACCTTCAACTCCCGAGGGTTTTGTCACAGAACTACCGAAACTCGATGCTAGTCCTATAAAACCTACTAGTAAGTTAAGTCTTCTTGTTGATATCTATTTGGATCACTATTTTTTTGCACAGTGTTTAAAAACATTTATCTCATAAGTTTTGAGAAACGTAAATTCTACCATTCCTACCTATTACTGGAGTTTTCCGAAAATCCATCCAGGAAGTTTAAACGTAAAATTCCATTTCATGAAACTATTTTTTTGTAACCAAATGACCGGCCTTCCTAATAAGAGTTGCCCATGAGCGAACATTCGGAAAACTCCAGTACCTTTCCTCGGTTTGTATTTGCCTCTGGAATTAACTAAGGGATCACTATTTGGTGCTGTTCGGTTTGATATTCGTGCACTTGACAAGCACCACCACAAGTGTGGTGCTATTTTTTTTAATAAAAAAATCAGACATTTCAAATCTTTAGTGTATGGTGTTTCTTAAGGCTGTGCAATGTTTCCTGTCGTCTCTTGATTGCTATGTTGAGCATTACTTTGAAGTCTTACAAAGCGAAATATCTTTAATATAGATTTTCGAAGCAATCACTGATTGCTAGTAAAATATCATTTCCACGCCCCATTTTGGTTATTTAGTTGATTTACTCCCAGAATTACGTTTCCCGCGCCTCTGCTTGATAAATTCAATCTTAAAGGAAATTAGGCGTAGTCGTTTGCGTGGTTAAAGTCCAGAAATGATTTTATTTTCTCTGCATTAAAGCCTCCTTGCAGATCCCTCCCTTGAAGAAACGAGGAGGCTAAATTCCAATGCAACGGAGGTATGAAAAAAGATTGTGATATTTCCAACGTCTCAATCTTTTATAGAAATAATATAAGTCTAAATAGACGAATGCGTGCTTCATGTTTCTGCTTGGGGGGGGGGGGGGGGGGGGGGGGTCCGATTTGTTCAGACCATTTTGCATTACACAGCTGGTGCATTACATATTGAAAAATCACGTTTTGGGTTGAGGTTTTCTCCTTTTTGAGTATGACTACAAAAAATAGGTAGCAATGAGTAGTTCATATGGGAGTCTGAGTGCTCTCAACAGGTGCACCGGAGTACTTACTTTCCCAATGTTACAAAGTTCATTTTACATTAGATCCCCTAATTAGGATCAATGTTATAGAGTTCTCTAAACCCAGTACTTAACTCTAAATGACTCATTTTAGTTCAGCACCAACGTCCAAATAAGTTCATCCATGTAGTTCGCTTGGAACTTGTTGGTGAACGCGTAAAATCTATGTGCTAGAGAAGGGATCTCCTGAAATCTTCCCAAGACCGTGACATGCAATTACTTTTCCACCAGCCCAAATAACAAACCACTGGATTTTGTTTATTACGTTTTTTTTCATGGCAGGATCGTTCGTATCTAAACGGTGTCAACACTAACATTTATCTGAGGCCTCACATTTGTGTTTAGGCATGCACGGCACTTCCTAAAGTACACAAGTACAATGTTCTATTCATTATGTATTCACCTATAAAAGGAACCAAATTTGCTGTAGTAAAATATTGATACTAAAAGGAACCGGAGTGAGTATCTAGCTTAGATTACATTTAATGTTGTTATCTGGAACTTATACCTAATCTCCCTAAGTGGTTTGTTTGGTTTTTCAGCAACTAAACAAGTAGCGTACATAATTTATCTTGTATTTCGTTGAAAGCTAAGTCATTAGTGTATTTCAAGAGGTTAATATGAGCGGTGAAATAGTTGTTCTCTAATCAAGCTAACCTTGGAATATCTCTCTACTCGTGGGGGTGTTTTGAAATATGTTCATTCTATCTATCATAAGATTGTCTTTCAAATAACAATTTCTTCTTAACTCTCAGGATTAGAAAATACAGTAGATGAGACGGATAGAAATATTCGAACATCTCTGAGCAGTACTCCTCGAAAATCCCTTCCTGTGACACCACATCAAGCAGGGGAAATCTCAACTCCCGAGCCTTCAACTACGTTTGCGTCCCGCCCTAATCGCTCTAATTCTCCCGTGGTTGCCAGTTCCCAAATAAAGTCGCGGAATTCCATTGCTGAAGTTTGTGCAGATAGTGCTGGTAGTGACGTGGTGGACAAGTCGGTTTATCTCCAACTCTATGACAAATATCTTGATCTTCAGTCAGAGTTGGAGAAGGTTAGCAATCGACAGGAACAGTCATTGGCCAATAACGCCGATGCTTTGTCAAGTGGTGTCGTGTAAGTATTTGATCAATTTTAATTCGCGGGTTGAAGTATGAAGATTAAAAGATTTCTAAAATTCTCGGACATTGAGCTTGTTTGAAGCTACCAGATTTGGGGTGCTTGATATTTCTGAAAGCATTCATCACAGTATTGAGCTAATCGTGGATTAATTTTTGTTCTGTTTAATAGCATTAGTAGTAAGTGAATCTTCCTAAGTCTTCCCACGTAGCTCTGTCTTTAGCCCATTTCTGGCTATCTGAGTTTCTTCATTAATTCAAGTTATTGGCAAATCGCTGAAGGTAACTAGGGTATTTTCTTTTTCTCTACTTGAACTATGACGCAGAGCTTTAATTGGATTGCCGGAAATCGCAATTTTTCTGAATATTTTCATCAGGCGACAAACATATATTAATTTCATGGTCTGTTTGCACATTCGCACTTCCGTTTTCTAAGCTCAAATTCAAATCGTTGGAATGGGATTGATTTGGGTTCTATCGGGTGAACATTTTAACGACTTTTGAACTACTTTTCTAGGCCTATCGTCTTTTACGAAATCCATCCATATTGTATTACTGATATCACCTATAATTAAATTATCCCTTTTATGCTTCTCAGTGAGGAATCCGTGGCAGTACTTCACAGAAATAAATGTGTGTGTGTGTATGCTACTTACCTCAGCCACAGGCAGGGCAGGACTAGATTTATTGATGTAGTTGTGAATCTATTTCTTTATTAAGATTAGTTTTTTGGTCCTGCGAAGACTGAATTTGTCCCGTGCATTACGTGGAATTGACATTGCATTTCTAATGCACTGTAAGGCGTTGTTTCGATTTTCTATCGGTAACAATTTATTTACCAAATTCGTAGGTCCAATTTCAATATTCATCTCTATACGTTTATTAAACAATATATGGCTAATTATGCTCGATAATATTGCACCATAGGTGCGTGACAGAATGGGTGTTGTTTATTAGAGGGGGAATACGCAATGCTTTTTCTATTTTGGTTATCATTTTCCTTCAATCGATTTGAGATTTATAACAGATAATAACGCAGTCGAATTAGTCAATGCATTGGCTCAACTTCTAAATGCCTTTTGCTCAAATCGAATAGTTAATGTGCTCGTAAATCTCTCTAATTAGCTATCAAAACTTTTTGTTTAACTTTCCCCAATCCGAATTATTCATTAGGAATGGTGTGTCAACTATTAAGAATTTGATTGCGAAAAGTGTCCCCATAATTGCATTTTAAATTGACTGTCTATTTTATTCTTAACCTCAGATTGCCTTGAACTAAGATTGTATGTTGGAGCAATGAAGTAGACTCAGTAATTTAGGTTGATGAGTAAGTACGGCATTTTTTAGCGCTTCACGGGCCGACTACGTAGTTGACCCCAATCATTTTCACATGTTCCACTGTTCCTGTTGCTCATTTTCGACTATGTGCGTGCTCTCCATCTACACGGAGATTCTCTCTCTCTCCCTCCTTTCGCTTGTGTGCTTTCAGGTGTGTTGATAATCTCCTAATTGAACTGCCATGCGTATCCCATTAATTGTGGGTAAATGACATCTGCCGTTCTATTAGCTGATTGAAGAGTGGTGAGGAGACTTTTTCGTTTTCACCCCCCCCCCCCCCCCAAAGTTTATGCGAGTCTGATCAAAATTTGAAGTAAAAATGCAGTTTTCTAAGTGGTTGTTAGCAATTAATTTATATCAAATGGCAGGCGTTTTGATGGTTATCATTAGCCTTTTAGTTGACTTCAGGCTTCACAGAGGAGAGAGGGAACATCAAAGTGAAAGAAAGTCGAGAGGGGGGGGGGGCACGGAAGAGTGTTTATCCAAGGCGAAGGTAGAAAAAAGGCGAGGTGAGTATTGTGGAAGTAGTCGAATATGACATACAGTGGGGTGATGGTAGTTTGAAGTCTGAAGTCAACTGTGGATTTATGGACTTTTATAGTCGTATGAGTATTTGTTTGCCTAGTGTGCACCATGTGGAGGTAAGTCTACTGTGTATCCCGTCATGGGAAGTAAATAAATGAGCCTATTTTCTTTCTTTTTCTTGAGAGCTTGTACTTTAAAACCAATAGTATCTGAGATATGTAGTTGATGCTTTTACTTTTAAATTAAACACCAGTGCCGAGAAATTATAAGCTTTTATGCATCGGTGGCGTAGTGATCACTGTGTACACAGACCAGCATGGAAATCGGGTATTTGATATCTGATTGCGATTAATCAAGAATGGGTTAGCAAAATACAAGCATTTTTAAGTAGAAAAATGCGCTTAAATGGGCTTAAGAATTATATATAATCGCATCTGTTTAAGAGAAAGTAATTTGCCTGGAGTGGAAAAATCACGTTTGTTGTTCTTCCTAAATGGCATTACTAAATTGAAATGGAATAAAGCTTCTAGTCGATCACACCCGGTGTATCGAAATCCGGATTTTTGTGCATGCTAAAGCTACAATGAGCCTTTATTCACAAAGCATTATTAATTAGAATTAAAGGCTAAGCAAAGTTTTCCACTCTAAATTAATGTGCCCTTATCAAATGAAGCGTGTAATTGAGTTTTATTCTTTTCTCATCATCTTAATGCAATTCATTAGCAACATTGAAGATTCAAACACTGAGTTCTGCCACATATCCACCTTAATTAACCATACTCACGATACTAGTAATATGATTAACTTTCTTTATGAGCTCTCTACACAGTTTGTTCTATTATTATTCTTCTATGGCAACGCAAATTGGTAATGCTTAATTTCTTTTGAAAAAAACGTTTGACTAAGAAGGCCCAAATAGGAGACACAGTCAGTGAGAGGGCAAGAAATCTCCGCTTTTTAGTTTGATTTCAATTCTCGAATTCATTTTAATATTTCGGGCCGCAATATTCAGTTTTTGGTTTCTGTAATATTCTGCTGAACGATTAGTCCATGGTTCAATAGATTGAATTGTTCGTAGTGCTCGCGACTGATTGACCATTTGCTCCTCAGTAGGCCAGTTTTACCTGTTCTTCTGTTGAGTTAGGTCAAATTCGAGTTTTTTTTTCATGAAATCTACTCCAGTTTACCTTTCTAAGCGTTTTTATTCAATTTTGATTTACACGGCTTTCCTGATTACCGTGAATGATTACAGAATGCAATATTTCGTTTCCGTTTCTGCTATCTTAAGCTTTTTCACCAATCAGTAGTTGATCTAGTGAGGAGTAATGCGAGAAATGCGAATAATTTTAGTCGTTGTGAATTGGAACAGCCGTTAAGTATCGTTTTCCTATGAATTACTTTCCTAATATTTCCAATTTGCCAATCTTTGTATGCTTTACAGACTAATTTTAGACACCCTTTGCGCAGCACTTACAAAATTGCCTATACTTGCCTTAACTTCGCCTAACGTATTTTGAATTGAAGCTATTTGTCTTTCCTATTTTGTAGGCCATGCAATGAATTGGGATTGACTACTCAATTGAACGATCTTCGTGACCAGGTGTGTACTTCTTTATATTATTTTGACATAAATCAAAGGGCCTGTTCTTGTGCCTTGATGGCGTAGTGCATATGCCAAGTCACAGTGTACTGAATTGGTACTTATTATTGACCATATTGGTATGCTTCCAGGAGGAGTTTTGGAAAACAGGTTTGAAACTTATTTAGCTTATGCCTCAGTGAAATGGGAAGAAGGAATTTGCCTTGAGTCATTTTAAAATAGACGTCATTTCTCTTACTCTCACACCAAATGTCTTTCGCGTTAACTAGCTGCATGCACAAACGCGATCCTATCTTTTTTCGCCCAACTGTCCAAAAATTCGTTTATAGAGGTAGTTAAGACCTCCTTTAACTCCTACTTCCTCGGCAACTGAGACAAACCAATCAGGTAAAACAACTACCACGGATTTCGTTTTTACTATTCACCAATTCGGCTCCTGAGGCATGAAGCATTTGATTTTGTGTGGCGTTTTTATTATATAGAAAGGGCTTAAAACCTAGGTTCATTTGATTCTGGATTAGAAATCGTAATTTTTTTCAAAGTAGTGTGTTGTCTATCGTTCTGGGGAACTTCAATTTGAGTGTTCTACGTGGACGCGTGTTTTTAACTACTTTATTCTGAATAAAATGGGTATTAACCCGTCTCATAAGTTCAGCGGTTTCGTATTTATCAGTCCACTGGCAGAATGCGCCTGTTCTGGTTTTACCTGAGGCCAATGTTAGCGTTCAGAAAGGCATTTTATTCGCCTTTTGAGGGATCAGAAATCGTAAAATTGATGTTTGTTTGTGCACCTTCACATACCAAAACAGCAAAATTGGGGTCAAATAGAGCTTCAGGGAAAACTCTTTAGTTCTGAACGTTTGAATCTTTTATTTATTATCGAAGACGATCTATTGATGCTTTTCTAAGTTAGGTAATAACGCAGTGGCGTTTGCACAATCCTGACTACCTATTTTCCCATCAGGTCTGCGATACCGAAGGTCAGGAACCGAATTTGGCATCGCCTACTAGAATATCCGGTGGAGACATCTTTTCTACCATTCCCAACACTCCCAAACACTTCACTGACTGGTCCATCTCCCTCGATCAAACTAATGCCTCCAATGCCGCAATGGACACTTCTGACAACGACGTCGATAGTGCTGTCAAAATTCATAGGCCTTCTTTGGTATTTTTGCTTTTTATTTAACTAAAACCAACATTTAAGGCGCGATGTATGAATTTATGGATTAAGGTTGTATCACACCCTGGTTATCTTCGTAATAACGTATGCATTGAGGTTTATGCTCCATCAATTTTAACTCTCACTTTTGGGTATAACGACGGTCAAGGATGCTCGTCCATTTCGCGGATCAAAATTGTATTTGTTTGGTACGCATTGCAGAGTATACATCTTAATACATCTATACATTAGAGGAGATTTCTGCAGAGATTTCCATAAAGCGGTGCACAAAATGGATTAATTATTTAAAATTGGGATGCGTCATTTGAAGAGGCCTAATTTTTTAAGCTTCTTTGAAACTCCCACGCGCTTGTTTAAAGTGCTGATGATGACTTTTCCTATGACACTTTTCGCATGACAATTGTTACTACCTTTGTCACGTCCTCCTACTCTCCAAATTCATCTTAGGAGAAAACGAATGATGCTTAATTTTTTTTCTCCGTTTTTGTTTATCCTATGTGCATAGAATCTTCTGGAAGGTGTGCCTGTTGTGTGCATATTTGAAACTGACGATGTTTCTGAACTAGATTTTAGTTGTGCATTTTCTCTCTATTTCGGTATTATTTTGTTCTCAAGTTGTTTTCTTTTATTAATATTTTAATTAGCTGTCGTGATTATCTTACCCATCTTACACAAAATGATATTTGGTGGTCAGGCTTCTGGAACTTTAAATTGTGTTCCATTTTTAGTAAGTGTAACGTTTGGGCACTACGTGCAGAGGATCGAAGTAGCTTCAGAGAGCACGTGTTTTTTTTCACTGGGTCATGCTTTACTGTTAACCATCACAACTGACTATATTAGACAATTGTATGTATACTGGCTAGCCTATGATAATAGGATAACCTGAGTGTGTGTGTGCGTTTGTGTGTGAGCTCTATTATATGTCTAATGCCTTTTACAAATTAGCCCCTTCTTTTTTATAACCCTCTAGGTAGCTAGATTTGCTTATAAACCTATTTACCATGCCATTAAAACGAATTACTCACGGATCGTCATTTAACTTTTCTACTTTTTCTCTTGCTATAAAGTCTTCATAGGGATTTTGGTTTTTCGTGGGAACGTGAGGCCAGAAACTGGCTCCCTACTGACCTCAATTTATACAACCAAATACTCATTCGACTAAATGTTTTGGCCCTCGATGATGTCGTGAGCGCAGTTCGTTAGTCACTGTTTACATACGATCGGTTCCTTAGTATCTTCATATAACGCTTAATCTTTGAAAATGTCATTGAGCTTTTGTATGTATTCGTATGGTAAAAGAAACAACGCTATCACATATATATGGAATTACTGGCTGTAGTTTTTAACTTATATCTACGGCTCTAATTGTGTTTGAACTGAAACCAAATAAGGATAATCACTTTTTACTTACGCTTTTTTTATTCCAACAAACAATTTCAAGTAGAACTCAAGGCCACTTCCCAACACATTAGTGGCCAAATATATCCTAGGTCATGAAGGCATGAAGAACAAGAATCGCTATAATCTCTAGAAACCTTTTGTTTCAACATTATCTACCCAAACTTCACTTCCCTCTGCTTCCTAAATGTGTCAATAATAATAGTAATAATACATCACCGTGTTTCACTTTCATCTGAAGTTGATTTTAGCTGAATATTGGCATTTGATTCCCTATAAAACACCCTAAATTCCTCCTCAATCCAAGCGAAATCTGATTAATACTGTAACAAAACGGTCTAAATTTTTCGATTAATGCCAATTTTGTCATTTTTCTTTATGGTTGAACTTCCTCCTTCAAAATCTTTGACATTTGATATTTAACAATATTAATATTGAAAAATGTGGAAGGTTTAATAAAATTTGTATTCCAACCTTAGCATTCTCCTACTCATGGTGCTTATACTGGTTTTACACTCCTTAAATTCTCCACTATTTTACACTCAAACAACTAGTTTCTGTTCCATGCAGTGTATTGTTTGTTCGTAAACTTTTTGATTCTAATAGGTCTTTGTATGTCTTACTGATTGAAATTGAAGCATACTTCGTGTCTACGAAAGAGCATTTTCTGGTTCAAGTAAAATAGAGGTGAATTCAAGAGGTGGACAATCGTTCATTTTGCTATTAAAGTGCTTTTTGAATGCATGTACTGCTAATTGAATTATTCGGGCGATAGTATGCTTCCTATTTTGTAAACTTCTTCAATAATTTTGCAATACAATCAGTTGAGCGTGCCCGACATTTTTCACGGGAGAGTATATCAAAAGGGAAACGCCTTCATAAATAATGCACCGGAAGTGTTATATGATTTGGAACTCTCTTGTGTTTAGCATCGGTTGCTATGCCTATTTATTTGTTTGCGCTTAAGCAAAACCCGATTCTCTGATGAATGAGGAATTTCCCTATTTCAAGAGAATTTACCGTCGTCAGCGGCACTCTACAGCATCTTGAGATTTAATACTTGTTATAAACGCTACTCATTAACTAATGTGTCTTCAGGCAGCTGAAGAATGCTTCTACTACCCCCTCCTTGCATCATCTGATTATCTCACTAATGATATCTCCTCATCATCAAGCTCTTCGCTTAGCATAGTGAGCAGTCGTTTAGTTTTTTTTGGCGAATTTTTTTTCTTACTATTAGTTTTACTCTTTTATCAATGTTGTGCTTAGGCCGTCGATTTAACTCGTTCAAGACGAGTAAGATAGCAATTCTGCTTTTTTTATTCACTTCTGTTTGTTGTTTATCGAGTTTCTGGAGTTGCGTCAGTTTGTTTATATTTAGTTATCTAAATCTAATTGCAACGTATTATTACACCTCACTTTCTTTTGTAGTCGGTTGGTCAACAGACAGATCTGTCTTTATTGTGTCCAAACTGCTCATCAGACTCTGTAAATACTCATTCTGGTTTGGTTCCTCTTCAGGAGGTAAGCTATATTAGTGCTTTCAGTCTGCTCTTGAATGGATTTGTTATCATTTATATTCCTGTTCTTTTTTTAGGTGAGTCCCTCTGCTCTGGGTGTACATATGCTCTCCCCAGCCTCTACCCTCCAAGAACTCAATGTCGACTTTTCGGAATCGACTGCAAGACAAGGTATGACTTCCCTTTATAGTACTTTGTGACTTTCCATTCAATAGATTTCTCTGGGTGTGTTTTTTGTAATGTTTCACTACTAATATTAATTTCCTTTTGATCGGTTTGAGCATTGCATTTAATGGCTCCTTGGTAATTCGGAACTGCGCTTAAGGATTTATTCTGTGGAGTGTCGAAGATGTCTGTGCGTTGGAGTTCAAAGTGTTGATCCTATAAAGAATCTGCTCTTTTTTAAGACATTATGACATCAATTAAACTGCTTGGCTGCTTCTTCGAGCTTGTTTTTACATTTACCTTAACTACATAATTAATTGCTTCTAAGTTTTCAATCGGTAAGTAACCATCGGGCATTCGAATTATGTATTCAATAATTCAGATGCCTATTAATAAATCTCTAGCTTTGAATTAAATCATTACGTAGGTCAAAACACGTATCTACCTATTATTTTCATGTATGAAATCTAATTAGGTCAGGTGTGAAGTGAGATTCACATGTTTATTATCTGTTTAATAATTGCAGCTTTGGAATTACACATAGGCGTAATGATGCCAGTGTTTTTCCTATTTTGATGTGGTTTTGATGGCTTAGACGTTATGTGCACAAGTGTGCCTTTTCCAGATGGCGAGAATTTTTAAAAGGTACCGAGCCCCTCACCACCACCTGTGTACGCTGGTCTCCTGTCAATATTGAACTAATCTAATAAATTTGTGGAGCACATTTTTTGTCAACGTGCCACCTTGAGATCCAAACTAATTTGGTTTTATAAAAAGTTGAGTGTGTGGTTATAGCTAGTTGTCATTTGGCTTTAACAATTTCTGCTGCAAAAATAAGAGTTGAAGGGTGAAATTGGAATACTAATGATTGCGATGTGAAGAAGGGGTGGGCTGAGGAAATGTGTGTTGTTTCATCTAAAAATAGCGACAATGCCAAGTTGGTTGTAAGCCATCTTACACGGATGAGTGAATTCCCAAGGCCGGGTTTTATTAATGGCAGTCAAAGTTGGACATCGTGTTTCTTCAAAATCACTACATGCTCACTCCCAGATAAGTATTTTCATTAATTTGGTAGCTTTCTTCACCTTTTGGCAATACTATTGATTGTAGAATAGCTTCAGCGATTTGAACCCTATCACTTAGTATATGTTCATGCGAATTCCAAGTGTTTATTTGTATAAATTTAGAAAATCATTTTGACTCTGTCAATAATATGCAAATCATGTGCGAAGGTAATATCTAGGACAACGCTTATGTTAATGCAAATAGCATACCTTGCCTCTTACGAGCCGTGCAATTGTTTTGTTGTCAATTTTTTGTCTGGTTGGAGAAGTTGTTGTGTGTGTGTATGCGTGTGTGTGCGAATGTAGAATTCAGCTTTGACCAAAAATGAGTATGTTTGCCATTTGACTGAGGAACGGTCTGTTTCACTTTGTGCTAATGATTCTCTCAGCATATTTATTGGAAGCATTTCTATATAGCGCAAATCATATAAATTACGAAATGCTCTAGTAGATACTGAAATCAAGATATCTTCACTTGAGTCATCAAACTCTTCGCATGGTTAGAATTCATTCACATACTACAGGGCTCTGTTCTCGTCATGAAATATTGGGTCGATAGGGAAGTTTTGTCTGCGTTGTTCAGACCTTATTAAGTCGATTATTTAATTGAGTGGTTGGTCACACTGCTTGATTGCATTTGTATCTTCTTGTGAATTAGTGAGACTGGTAAAGGCATCCTAGTAGCAGCTTTTTTAATAAAACCCTTTTTACATCTTGCATTGATGAAATGTATTTCCTTGATATTTGTTCATTACTCTCTGATAGTTATCAATTGAACTCTCGATGTACATCCAATGCGTCTTAAACGCAGTCGCTTGATAAGTTAGCTATACAAACCAGACCATCAAAGTAATCGTTATACAGGGCCACGGGTTTCAGCATATTACACCACTGTGAAAGTACTCTTAATATACTCACTAGAGCCAATGCTAGAGCAAGGTGTTTTGAATGAATATAAATCCTTCGTGTCGTAATAAAATTTCTTTCGAATTTTAGTTTCGGGCTTGGAGGTTATGGAATCAGCCTGCTCTCCTATCTCTGACCTCACACCAAAGGTATTTTTGCTCACATTAATCCTCAAAATCTCACTTATTTCTTCGTAATTTAAGAAATAAAAATAATAATATTGTGAGCATTGAGTGTTTATTTAAAATATTTTGACAAAATATGGTCTTTGTTATAAGGTGTTATGAATCATACTGCCCATGCTTAATTTCTTGCAAAAGTTTTACAAATTGCACTTTCTGCTTCTCTGATTGTCCTTCTAAGTGCAATGACGCATCTGTCGAATTGCAATTAGTTGGCTGACAAATACGACTGAGAAATCCTTTTCGATTTTAACGTGTCTTATTTTTCTAAGCTACTTAGATAATGTGCCATAGTGCCTCTCTAAACTTGAAGGGAGTAGGAGATTCGTAATGACCCTGTCCTTAGTACCCAATTTCTTAAATCGTCCACCTTGGAATGGAGGTGTGTATTATCTATGGGTGAAATATCCCGCTCTTGTTATCCAAAGTGAAATTCAACCCAGTAACTATGCAAGCGTCATTTGTAGCATTTGGAAGTAAATGTATGCAAACTCTCCCCTAAGCATGCAATAAAATTCACTAGTACGTATTATGGTATATTGGGCCCTTTCACGCTTTAATTTTTACGCACGAGGTCAAGCTGGGGGAGGGAGGGGAGGGGGGGTGGTCTATAGGGCAACCTCAGTGTGTGTAATTTGCAAAAATGGACTCTGTAAGGCTTCATTTGCAGACGAGGAATTTATGGAAGGAAGTTCTACGTTCGTGACACTAGTGGTTAACGTGTTGGTTTACAAGGCTTGAGGTCACGAGATTAGTGTTTATCGGTGCAAATGCTGTGAAGAGACTGGTCGAACCCGATTGTTTAGTTAGACTTATAAAATTGTAGAAGTTTCTCTCAGCGGGATAGCTCCGCGATTCCACTTCTCCACTATAGACATGAGCTGTAAATTGCTTTCCTACATGAGTTAATTACATGTAATTAAGGGATGTAGAATCGGGAATATCGTGGCTTTTTCGGTTGCTCGTCTTTAGTGCCATTTTTAATTCTTAATGAGTCCTTTTAAAGTTGTCAACCATCTTAGCCTCACTAATGCGCTCTCTGTTATTAATGCAGTAGAAATAAGATTGTGGGGTATGTTATATTCAAAATACCCAAGAGTGGTGCTATCTAGTTGATCTGCGTGTG
>UZAE01000376.1:0-24890 GCA_900617975.1 Rodentolepis nana | reverse complement strand
TCACCTCACCTTTTTTATACCTTTGTGTCTGCCTCTTTTACATCTTTGAATCACTCTTCTTTCCCCCTCCCCCTCTCGATTTTTTTCACCTTGATGTTCTTCCTCCCCTCTGTGAAGCCTGAAGTCAGCCAAAGGGCTAATGACAACTATCATAATGCCTGTCATTTGAAATAATATTGAATCATACTTGTATGTCGCACTTCGGGCTTCCCAGAAGGGAGGAACATTAAAGTGAGAAAAATTCAACAGGGGAAAAGAAGAGCGATTTACAGATGTAAAAGAGACAGACAGACATAAAGGCAGAGAAAAGGCTAGATGCGTACTGCGGAAGGGGTCAAATATGACATACCGTGGGGTCATTGTAGTTTGAAGTCAGAAGTCAACTGCCGGTTTATAGACTTTTTGGCGTATGAGTATACGTTACCCAGGGTGCACCACGTGAAGGTAAATCTATTGCACACCCCATAGTCGAATAAAATAAAAATGAAAGAGTAAAATTCATTGTAATTTATTTTAAACTATTTCTGGTAGATTAAAAAATATTTCCAAGGTTAACATGACCAGCGCAAAGAGAAACTTTACAGGCGGATCCAAAACTACTTAACCTGGATTCAGGATTTGCCACGAGTTTGTATTTGTTTGACTTATTGTCGTTAACAAAAAATCTCTTTGTTGGTGGTGATTTTCTCTCCAAAAATTTCACTAACTCGTCAGATACACGATAATCTCACATTTTGCATAATGACGGTATTATCGATGTCCAGGGTCCAATCGGCCTAAACGTCCTAGCTCCAATCAACAATTCCCACTCTCGATTTTCCACTCTGGATTGAGATAGTCTCTTTGTTTCTTTCCTGGCAATAGATTTTGGAATCCATTCAAGGGTTTTGATATCTCGGTATTACTTATATATAATCCATATTCGTCAATACACATTGTCTTTATTTTGACAAAGAGTAGTTGTTAAAGAGGAATTTCAGAATATAGCACCACTCTCTTCGATTAGACGAGGTTCTGGAAACTTTACAAAGGTCCTTCCAAAGTCCTGGAACTCAATCTCAACTAGTTCATCCTCACTTGTAACGCTACTATGGACTCAGTGAGGATCGGGAGGAGGGGGAGGGGGTTGAATCTGGCCTTCTTAGACATCAGAATAACTTTCAACCAGTACATCTTAACCTTCCTCCGGTTGTATACATACACCTTTCCAATATTCAACACAGTACCCTTCCAAAAGCACTGTAAACCCAATCAGTCTCTCAGTCTAGTCTTCACTCCAAGCTACTTCACAAAGCTTCCAGGGGTGGGGGGGGGGGAAGAGAACAGTGGAGGTTGATCAAAGGAATCTCTAGTGAGCGAAATCATTTTGAAACTTATCAATGTTCTATCGAAAGTGTATGTGGGCAAGCAAAAATGTGTATGCAGATGCTTTCAGCCAATCAACAAACAATATTCTTGCAGAGAGAATGTTAAGCAATTGTGTAGTGAACTCTCTACACACGACACCACCTGTGTTGTCACTCCTTTAGACATAGTCGGGCTGAATTTCACTAACAGACAGCCAGAGATGTCAATATAACAGAAGAAAGTGAATACCCCAACAGAGTAAACCACCCTTTCCCGCTTAATATCAAATGCAAAAATTGCACCTTCGGGGTTCATTAAACTGATAATACTTAAAATCTTATTATGAGAGAATAAATTTTGAACCGTTAGGAAATTTATTTTAAAGAATATAACCATCAGTGATTAACCAACCAATGAAACCTTGTCATATTCGCGGTCTTAAATTCTCGGTCACAAATATGGCAGAATGTCTCCAAATGTTCCTGTAAGTCATTATAACTGCAATACACCTCTCCACAAATTGCACATTCTGGAAACTCAAACTCATGTCGTATAATTTCGCCCCGTTCATTGTGTCTAACTTTCAAGAAGCGGCAGAGGAAACGATTTTCCCTTCGATGCTGTTTGTATTTCTCCCTGGATACGAAAAATTCACGACAGTAATGACAGTATTGGAGAACTGGATTGGGCATAAATTGAGTGAATTTTGAGAGGGATTGTCACGTTAATTTTCATGAATCCACATAATTATAGTTCAAGTTAACCAAATGAACTGTGATTAGCAAATGGAGAATACAGATTAGAGACACCGCATAGATTTGATTGAAATACCAAAAAAACTTAACGATAATTGAATCATAACGTCCGTAACCTGCTAGAGGTTGAAATTGGAAGAGCATATCAGTTGATTTATTCAGATTCGCTTGATTAAACAAACACTTGAAGTTGAAGCCAGAATCGAGAATACAAGGCCACAATTGTTGCTTAAATCCATGTAACTTCTTGATTGAATTGTTTTATTATTTATTAACACTGAATTTACTCTTTTTTGCGGTCGTGGAGACACGGATTCCTTATCAGTACTTTACATACCTAGGAACGTAAATTTGTGTAAATGACTATGGAAATGCTGAAGTCTATTAAGATCTACGTGGAATCTATCATCTATTGCGACCTTCCCTAATAGTATTGACGACTTTAAGTTCTCAAAATTATTGCGAGAAGACTAATCTTAGCAACCATGCTCTAAAAGGGAAAAATCGTCCGATAATTGGCTCAGAAGATTTGTTGTAGAAAAAGCACATCCAAGTTTCATTTGTAGCGGATTGCTACGCTAGTAAAGCCTGATTGGTTAAAGACTTGTAGCGGATTGCTACCTTAGTAAAGCCAGACCGGTTGAGAATTGTAACGGATTGCTACCTTAGTAAAGCCTGACCGGATTGCATTGTAGCGGATTGCTACGCTAGTAAAGCCTGACCGAAATCTCTATGGCAGATTCTCCAACACCTAGCTAGACTCCCAGAACAGCTAAGCTATAGCTCCACGGATTGCTACGCTAGTAAAGCCTGACTGACTCAGAAATATTGCTACTCTAGTAAAGCCTGACTAACTCAGAAATCTCTGGCTACGCTAGTAAAGCCTGACTGACTCAGAAATCTCAATGGGAGATCCTCCTACATCTAGCTAGACTCCCAGAACCAGCTAAACACCTTAGTAAAGCCTGACTGACTCAGAAATCTCGATGGCAAGATTTCCTACATCTAGCTAGACTCCCAGAACCAGATAAGCTATATCCCAGCTATGAAAGGAAACAGACGTGTAACACGGAGCACGTTTATTCAGTAGGTATATTGCGGATAAAGTGTACACGCACGGAGCTTGACCATGATCAGGATGGCGGATTAGCTTAAACAAGCAGAGGTTAATGATTGGTCACTGTTTGTTCGGTCGCACCTCCCAATCCTGGCGTGCAGGCATGCGATGACGTGACCCTTGAACGTGCCCTTGTTCTACAATGGAATTTATTTCTGGTTGTCTCGTCTTAAAGCCTTATTCGTTACATTCTGTACCAAGGAGAATTAGAAAGAAGGTTTGTACAGTCTTAGCAAAGCCGTGCTAATCAATAAGTTGAGAAAATCGTTGTCTTAACTGCAATACCCTCACTAAGGCGACAAATATTGCCATCTGACTTCCATAACCTTATACTTAGTGGTAAAGAGTTTTAGCGTTATTAACAGATGATTTTTAGTGACATAAATCATTTATTGAAGTGAATTAAACTAGTAAACCTTCGCACTTGACACTACTTTCTAGTACTTCCAACCTTTCTGAACTCCAGATGTTGCTTGGCACTCGATGACTATATTAGCCGTACGGGTCTATGCAACTGGTCAATGTTCTTTTGTTTACAGATAGCAAACAATGGAACTCATTAAAACTTGCTAATTAATTTGAAATCCTCTTACATATTTTGTTATTTGCAACCCTTTCTGACATCGTAAGGCCTATTTGGTTAGAGAAAAGTAGTGACCATCAATTAGATGTGAGCAAAAGGTGTTCAGTAGAATCACCGAGGGAAACGTCAAATCTTTAACATGAAACAAGTAAATGTGGAAAATATTGAGCTTGACTATAATTTTAGAGTGAGAGAGGTTTGTTTATGACCTCAATTCAAAGACCTACTTTGGGCCTTCGTTATTCCTCAGCGTAATGCGAAGGTAGTGACAAGCTTTGATTTTGGTACGCCTTATGGAGAAGGGTGACAAAAAATGGCTTCTTTAATCGATAATTTAATCGAAGGGTCGAAATATAGCATTAGGAAGTGTTAATTGCATTTCGTGGGCATAGGGGTGCTCATGTTCTCATTGGGCACGCTGGTTTCAATGGAGGTGCTAGCCGTTCGAATTTAATAAATTTTTCCCCGGTTTCATGACTAAGACGCTGTCCAAAGTATTCAGTCTATTAACCAATTTACTTAATTTCTTGTTTGGTAATTGTTTTCCATTTATTCATTTACTTCGTGGGACACGTCATCGCATGCCTGCACGCCAGGATTGGGAGGTGCGACCGTACAAACAGTAACCAATCATTAACCTCTGTTTAACCTAATCCGCCATCCTGATCATGACTAAGCTCCCTGCGTGCACACTTTATCCGCAATATACCTACTGAATAAACGTGCTCCGTGTTACACGTCTGTTTCCTTTCATAGCTGGGATATAGCTTATCTGGTTCTGGGAGTCTAGCTAGATGTAGGAGAATCTGCCATAGAGATTTCTGAGTCAATCAGGCTTTACTAGCGTAGCAATCCGCTACAACTTCTACGGCCACGAGCAATTCATCCGAGCTAATTAATGGTTATTAGCTATGGTGATGCATAATATTTAATAAAATAGAACTTAAAGCATCTTTTAGTCAAAATTCACTTGATGTAGTAGGATAGGTGGGATTATCGAAATTAAGGTGGGTTTTAACTGCACGAATCCTGTAAGTGGAAAAGGCAAATAGTCAAGCTAAGAGAACGTTAATAGAAAAGATTAAACAAAAAAGGACCAAAAGCAAAAAAGAGAATTGAAGATAAATTAGAGTCTCAGATATGGAATTAGTCAAGTCATTCACACCATTTGAACTGTGTTGAGGCTTCTGAAGTCAAGAAAGATTCTTCGTCTTGGTTCAGCGTTCTTGATCATCGACTGGAATCTGTGCAAGAAGGCACACATGCACAGTTGAACACACGAAGAAACTGCTGTCGAGATCTTATCATTTAGAAGAACAGATGATAATAAACCTCTACCGTCTATGGCATATGAACTTTTGTCTCAGCATCAACAAAACCTTTTTTCCAACGTATAATTTGTTCAACAATCACGAAATGTGAAATTGGGAAATCATGACAAAAAGCATATTCGAATCATTGGTTATCCGTGACACAAATCTAATGATCATATGACATGTCTGTTATAATCTAAAATTTATTTATATCAAATGCCATTTACTATTAAATGAATATCCAGAAAAAATGGGAAAAAATTAAATTCATCTGAACATTACTGATTTAGCTCTACGATCTTCTTGATTTCGGAAATTAAATACATGTAAGGCTCTAACAGCCACTTGACAAGTTCTCGATAAATTTTGCCAAGAAAGGATTCGAGTTTAAGCGTAATTTTTATAATATCTGGTCAAGTCAATATAAGGCGATTAAACTACCTTTTTGTTACGAAATTGGAGACATAAGATGCATATTGAATATTGTTGAAAGCGAATAAAATCTTTACATAATGACTTCAGAAAGCAAATGAATTTAATTGAAACAATTAATGAGGATCTATGTGAATCATACACTTGAAGGTGTAATAGATGATAGATTTTTCTCTATCAGTTGATTCACTTTCACTAAGATAAATAATTAAAGTATTTTAATAGATGATTCATGATTAATTATAAGATATTATAGTTTTATAAAATGCCATTTTAAAGACCGACCTAAACCCGCCCAACTCAAATAGAAGTTTTAGCTGTGGTAGTACGTCTTGTTTTGACATTTTTACGTTTTAAATTGCAAAATGTCGAGCTCTAAAACCAAGAAGCGTGTTCGTCCCAGAACTCAAAGGTATACCAGTAATGTGTTTTCAATGTTCACAGAAGCTCAAATTAATGAGTTTAAGGTATGTAGTATTATTTATAAAAATAATTCATAAGTTATAATAATATGTAATCTTTGACCTAGTGCAGCTTTAATAATTGTTTCACAAATTTTAACTTTAGGAAGCTTTTTCTTTGATTGATGGATCGAAAGACGGCATCATTGATCAGGGTGATCTTGAGGAAGTCTTCCGTTCTATGGGCAAACAGCCGACGGAGGAGTATCTTGATGAAATGCTCAAACAAGCCCCTGGCTGCATTAACTTTACCATGTTCCTTACTCTTTTCGGTGAGAAAATGATGGGTTGTGATCCCGAAGACACTATTCTTAATGCCTTCGCTCAATTCGATCCAAATAATACAGGTTAGCTAAAGTATGCTTCTGGGCTTTGGTTCAGTCTTTATATTATTGTGTCATACGCACTTTGCCATGTTTATTCTTTTTATTTAATGTGCATATCTTTTATTTATCCTGACTTATTCACCTTAAAAATTTACATTTTTCAGGACTATTTGTGGCTGAGATCTAGGTTTAGCACATAGTCTTTCCTTAGCATTTTCTTACTCAAACTGTTAGTGCTTTTGAATTCATTTATTATTTCTTTAACACTTTTTTCAAAAACTACCCCTTAAGATAAAGTATATTTGGTGTTTGAGTCGAGTTCAACCAGTAGACTTGCAACTTGAGTTGGAAACGCTCTATGTATCTTTTTTCTTCCCTGAGTTTTTTATTTCAATCATCTTAGAGCTATTTATATTGCAATAATGAGTGTTGTAGTGATCACCGCTCGTGTGCAAAACTGGGAATCGTGGGTTTTTTTCTTCATCGTCGGAGGTTCAGTGAGGTGAATAATCAAGTTTTTATTTATTGTGGCAATTGAAGTTAGTAGGCTTCGGCTCCTTTAGGCTGTTTGCTATCACTTGCTTATTCTGGAGGCAGACTTTGACCCTTTATCATTTTTCCATCTTCTTGCCACAACGTAAAAGTCTGTAGTGCTTAGCTCAACTTAGATTCTATTGATTTTTTGCTTTTAACTAAATGAAATTTTCTCATTCCATCCTGAAAATTGACCGGGCTTAGGTCAGATTTTCACTACATTTCATTTGCTTCTGATTCACAGGTAGGAAAAGTGATCTGATTTCAATTTCTGTATTACTTTGCTTCAAGACGTTTTAAACTTGTTCTCCGGGAATTTGACTGATTCTAGAGGTACCTGCTTAGTTTTTCATCCATTGCTTTTAAACTGAGTAATTCCTTTTACAAATGCTTGTTTCTTAGTAATGCAAATCTTGACACATGTGCAAGAGCCTTTTTCATCTCTCTCCGCTCCTACTCAATTTGCATTTTACCCTAACTGCCTACGCGTTGCCTTTATTCATGCAGAGCTGAGTATTTTGTTGAGTAGTCTTTCACTTGCTCATCACTAGTCATTGCCCCTGATCTCTCAATTTGTCTTTTATGTTGTACTTAAACTGTGTTTTAGCTATGTTTCTTTGTTTGTGAACCTTAATCTGTTGCGTTTCTATCTCTCTATACATTATTTTCTGCTTTGCTGTGAAATTTAGATCTGTGTACCTCACGTTAGATTATTGTTCTGCTAATAGGAGATTGAAGCGTATTCATTTTATTATTAGGGTTAAGCTTACACGTTGAATGAAGGTCATGTGCTTTGGCTGAGCTATTTCTGTCATTAGTCACACGTACGTCTTATTTCCAACCAATCATGGCCTTTTTTCTCTCACTGCTTTTACTCAACTTGTCATTTTTCCATCTCCACATTGGCTAAACGTCAGATTATAGCAACGGTAAATGTGAAACCGTTAAACCGTTTGGAATTTTAATTTAGTTGGTTGCTTGGTATAACAATTTTGCGTAATCTCTTTTTTACTCTATTGAACCCTTATTGGAATTTGACTTGTATTTTCTTTAGCAACGGACTTTGATCTGCCTCTCTTTTGGTTTGCTGTTTATTTTTCAAATGCCTATACCTCCTAAAATGTTGACTTTTGGTTCAAGATTTTGTGGTTTTGATATGGTCAGTGTATGCAAAGTTGTCCCACTAAATCATGTGGGTTCGTTGGGCTAGATTTGCCAAGCTTAACATCAACTCTTCCCCTATCTTCACCTTTGAGATTATACTCATCTTTAGTATTGAGTCTCATTTGTATCATCATTTTTTCTCGAATTTCCTAAATCTAATGCGTTCTACCCAGTAATGAGTGAACTCTCTTTAAAATCTTTGCTATCTGAATGAATGATAGGAAGTTGTCTTGGTGTTCTCCTCATTCATTAAATGTCTCGAATTCGTATTACGTTTGCAAATTATGAATTCCAGTGCAAACTTTGGAAGACTTTTATTCGATAGATGCTTGAATATTTGTGTTTGAATCTCTGAATGAGACAATCTGAATGAGAAGCCGCACAAAAATGCACAAATTCCCTTCAGTAAAATGATTAATGTATCTAATTGTTTCATTTTAGGAGCAATTAGTGAGGAGCGCCTGCGTGAATTAATGACCTCCATGGGTGACCGCTGGACAGACGAGAAGGTGGATGAACTCTTCCATGGAGCACCCATCAAAAATGGCGATTTTGACTACCGTGAGTTTACGAAAATGATCATGCATGGCCAACAGGATGACGAAGATCAGAACCAGCAGGTGGTTCGATAAAAGACTATTCCTTTGCCAACATTCAAACGTTCATAATCATTCGTTCCTATCTCTCTCTCTCTCTCTTTCAATCATTAAATATTCGCCTACCTTCTTTTATCACAATCACATTTGTGCACAAAAGACTAGTAAAGATCAATCCACTCGACTTTTTCACTTTTTTGGGGGGAGGGGTTATTTGGTGCAGTTAAAGTGTTTGAGTACCTTGTACTGTTGATATTAGATACATATGGTGCTAAATCGAGGTGCGCTGGTCGATAGGAAAATAACAGATCGTAATTTCCAATAACAATCGGTGTGCATTCGATGTATTAGGTTGGCAACTAAGTCATTGCCGATTTCAAATAAGAAGGCGAATTAGGAATTTTTGTTTAAAAATATAACTTTATTCAATTAGATATTGGCCGTTCTTGTCGATGACCTTTTTCCATCGTTCTGGCAAAGTAAAAATTCCCCGTTCGTAAAATGCCTGGTCTTTGCTATTAAAAAACTGAATTAGGTGTGATCCCACATCATCCGCGTTGTTAAAAATTTGACCATTTAAAGAGTTTTGGATGCAACGAAACAAATGGTAATCCGAAGGCACAAGGTCAGGGCTATATGATGGGTGTGACAAAACATCCCAACCCAGTTCCAAGATGTGTGGGGCCTTGCGTTATCATGATGGAAAACAACACCCTTCCGATTTGATAATGCCGGCCGCTTATCTTCAATTGCATCCTTCAGTTTTCGAGTTGTTCAACATACACATTTGAATTTATCGTTTGGTTCGGCGGCATGAGTTCAAAATACAAAATTCCTTTCTGATCCCACCAGACTGACAGCATAATCTTTTTTGGGGGGTGAATCTCTGCTTTTGATACTGTTTGGGCTGGTTGATCATGCTTCCCCCATGATCTCTTGCGAGTAACATTGTTATAAACTATCCACTTTTCGTCGCCAGTAACTAGGTTCCTCAGAAATGGGTCATTCTCATTGCGTTTCAGTAGTGGCGAATCACAGATGCTAATCCGTTGCGTCAAATGAATTTCCTTTAACTGGTGAGGGATCCATAAATCAAGTTTCTTGACATAACCAAGGGTTTTTCATTTTGTTTCAATGCATGTATTCGACACATTGAGCTTCTCTGCAATATCTCGTGTTGTGCTGTGACGATTTGAATCGATAATGGCCTTGATATGGGTTTCATCCACTTCGACTGGGCGGCCAGATCGTTGTGAATTTTTGAGTGAAAAATCACCGGAACGAAATCTTTCAAACCAATTTCGACACTGCCTTTCTTTTAATGCTTCATCTCCATATACGGCACATAACTTCTTTTGTGCTTGCGATGCGTTCTTGCCTTTTCGGAAGTAATACAATAAAATGTGTCGGAAGTGCACGTCCTGTTCTTTCATTTTTAAATTGGGATAAAAACAAAACTAAAGAACTAAACAAGAAAAATTTTTTACTAATTAACCTAGAAGCCCATACAGTAAGAAAAAAAATATAGGTTAGATGCTCTGGCCACGTTAACAAAACAAAAGAAAGTATAGAGTGAATCTGTCAACAAAAACGGCAATGGCTTAGTTGCCAACCCAATATATAGAGCAGCCAACCAGATCATAGGAGTTTGCAGAATTCGCTTTTCCCACCTGGAAGGCTCAATGGTGCAACCTCTAGCCTAAGATATACTTTTAGAATGCCTTTATAGGTATGCTTGGGAAATACGACTTTTTCCCAATGTTTAACTATGTGGTGTGTCGACTGCATCAGCTTCTGATCCAATGTTGTGCTTTCCTGCGATTAGGTGTATAGTTAATATCTCAACTATAATTCTCGGTAGGATTTTTTTGCTTTCCTTGATGAAGATGTCAAATTTTTCCATTTTAGGTTCTATGATTGCATTGTGCAATCATATTTATTTATTTATTTATTTCAAATGGCAGGCGTTTTGATAGAGGGAAGGTTCATCAAAGTAGCAGAAAATCGAGGGGTGGGGATCAGAAGAGCGATTCGCAGATGTAAAAGAGGCAGACAGACACAAAGGTAGAAAAAAAGGTAAGGTGAGTACTGTGTAAGGGGTCGAATATGACAACCAGGGGGGTCGTGGTAGTTTGAAGTCAGAAGTCAAATGTCAGTTAATAGACTTTTGTCGTATGAGTATACGTTGCCCAGGGTGCACCACGTGGAGGTAAGTCTCGCACACCCCTTGGGCAATTATTTTATTTGCTAATTGGCCTAGTGGAACGGGTATTTTTGTTACTCATGGTAAACCATATGGGTGGGGCGTCCATTGTGGCATTTTTCGAAGTAGAACGGTCAGATTCCTGGGTAAGAGTTCGTGTCCATGATAATCAACTAATTTCTTCTTGTCTTGGAAACTGAATCGGTGTACTCGACTCGAAGTCTTAAATACTGTTCCATCGATTATCTAATGTTGAATTTTTGTACTCACACCTGGATTTACAAGCCCCCTACTAAAGGTAACTTGGTGGCCAATAATTTTTCAAAGCCTCTGATTTCAAATGGGGAAATTTATTTTCGGAATAAAAAGATTCGTCGATTGAGCCACGGGTCTTCTCACTTCTTTGTTCTGAGGTTTAAGTGGAAGTAGAAGCACTTGAAAAACCATTAGTAAATTTTCTACCGTCGCAGAGTTACGTGCCTCTCTCTCTCTGAAGACTTTTGACTAAGCATGTGCAACAAAGGCGGGGAAAGTAGTCATGCTTATCGATTGTTAAGCGTGCATGTCATGCCTCAACGCAGTCAAGCTTCCCGCACTGTGAATCACCCTCTGGGTTTGCATGTGCAGGCGCGCGTAGTTTCAATCAGGTGACGTCAGAAGGCTTCCTTGCGCGGGTAGCTCTAGTATCACAAAATCAGTTTTGTCAAAATTTATTTATCTCAAATGGCAGGCGTTTTGATAGCTATCATTAGCCCTTTAGTTGACTTCAGGCTTCACAGATGATAAGGAACATCAAAGTAAAAAATGTTGAGAGGTAGGGGGGGGGGGACAGAAGAGTGTTTGAAAGATGTAAGGAGACAGACACAAAGGTAGAAAAAAGGTGAGTTGAGTACAGTGGAAGAATTCGAATATGGCATACAGTGGGGTGATTGCAGTTTGAAGTCAGAAGTCAACTACCGATTGATAGAGTTTTTGCCGCATGAGTATACGTTGCCCAGGGTGTACCACGTGGAGGTTAGTCTATCGCACACCCCGTTTTGTCAAAATTAGAGTCCGGGGATGATTAGTGTCTGTGGGCTTTCCAAACTGTTGGAATTGAAAAAAATGCATTTGAGGACAATCACTAACAGTATGTAGAAAAGGTGGGACGAAAAATTGGATGCATCTTGGGAATGGCTTCGACAAAGCAAGCTTCGTAAAGATCTAAAAAAAATTTTGAATCGTTGTAAGGTAGACTAGGCGCAATTATCGCGTACAGGAATGAGAGGAAGCAACGATCCAGTTCTGATATCTACTGGGCCCTCGAAGCATTTGAGTACTGCTTGACCATTGCCTTGCCATTTAGGTAACTACAAGCATTTCGGTCTGCTAAGTCACAGTAGAAAGCACTACTGACCCGATGCCAATGTAAGCACGTGGGGTGTGCGATAGACTTACCTCAACGTGGTGCTCCCTGGGCAAAGTATACTCATGGCAAAAAATGTCTATTAACGGCAGTTGGCTTCTCACTTCAAACAACCATCACCCCACTGTTTGTCATATTCCACCACTTCACAGTACTCACCTCACCTTTTTTCTGCCTTTGTCTTTGAAGCACTTCTGTTCCTTCTCCCTCTCGACTTTTTCTCCCATTGATATAACTTCCCCTATATGAAGCTTAAAGTCAACTAAAGGACTAGTGATAACCATCTAAACGTCTGCCATTTGATATAAATAAATCACGATCATTCTGGAAACTAAGGCTTTACGAAACTTAATAACAGACACAAGAATCACTTTGTAGTTCATTTATTCCACCCGAACTGTCGTAATGCACCAGATATGAGGGAAACCAAATTTCTACAAGATAGAGCATTAATTATGTGCGCATTATCGAGTTTGTTGTTTAATATTCTTTAATGAGCAAATAATACTGGCTTTCTCAAATACACTTTTTCTATAGAATAATAGCCCGATTGCAAGACAGAATACTTGACAGTTGATTTAAATGTAGTCACGTGCTTTGCGCGAAGTTGGCACACAGTTTCACTCACCTTATGAAGAGGAATTAGGTGTGCAATGGCCTCCTTATAATTATCGATTGATCCCAACTGCCCAACCTCTCATAATTTTTGATTTGCTTCTCTGTTTTAACCATGACACTTCTGCCCAATTGCAACAGACACTCTTATTCTCTGCCTCATTAATCTCTTCCTTGCAACAACCGTAGAATTAGGGTCGTGGACCATTTGGGTGGAATTCAAGTACCATAAACCCCCCCCCCCCACTTTGTTAACTCTTGAAAAAAAGCGTGGACCCCGGCAATGAATTAGTCCAAAACTTAGAAAGAACTAAACAAGTAAGATATGAAAGCACGGAGGTATCCATCTTCTATCCCAAAATTGTGTCCTTAATAGCCACGTAGTACATTACTGGGAGACCTCAAACAATTAGGAGCCCCTCAGGCGAGAATATCGAATTCTAAAGATCAATGACCTTTGATTTTTGCTAATCACTTAGAAGAATAAATTAACACTAACTTTAATGCGCTAACGTATCAGATTACTAGTTAATTCAATTTATATACATTGTCTGTTGAACCATATTCTCTAACAAACCACTCATTATTTACACAAGGTCGCTATTTTAAGGACAATTGATTGAGAGAAGATCTGAATGTATATTCCTGGTGATTGATAAGTATTTTTCTTCAAAAAATTTAATGCTTTTGCATTCAAAAAGGTAAAATATGTAAATGTACACAAAGAATACTTCTAGAGGCATATATACATAGTACACATTTCTTGCGAACAACTACGATAATCTTGCTTGCAGTCGTTGAACAGAATGCTTAGTGACCACTAAAATATCAAATGAATCATCGATTGATTGCATAGGCGTTACAACGCGAGCATAAAACGCATCTGAATCCAGCTTGGATTCCTTTTTGAACAACCTCGTCTTGCCAACAATTTGAGCATCTCCAAGTTTCACTACGGACAATCGCAGATCCTGTTTAACCGCTGATGTACTAAGAAGGCAAGCCGAAAGTTCAGGCGTAGGTAATCGAAACGCGGAGAGTAGGAAACGTGTGGCTGCAGGCTGCTTCAGCGTCTTCCATTCCGAAAAGTCAGCTTCGGAGTCTAGAGACCAGGCGCAGAATCTAGAGTGCATATTGTTGAAAGCGTAGACTCCATCGCTCGAACCAAGAAAATCGCAGAAATTAACTGGGCCCTCTGTATTGAATGTCTTTAAACCAAACAAAAAACATTAGAGTCCACTGAGGAATAAAAGTCCACACCGCAGAAAAATTATCCATGAAAGAAGGGATATTTTTCATTATCAGAGCAAAATTTAATTTTCAGAGATAATCTAATAGCTTATCTCAGCTGTCGACATTTACTTTTTAAAATGATACGAATGGTGCTTGCCAATAGCGTTTTGATAGCAAATACTCATGTTTTGTGGGAGATAAACCTTAACCCCTAAACCCCCTATTCCCACCGACCGTATTTGCCCCAGCTATCCTATCCAGAAGTAGAAGAGAACACGAGATAATGTAACTATCTGAAGATGAGGTGCTCGTCCACACAGACAAAAAGGAGGCCAAACAATGATTTGATGTGCTCCAGAAGTGAAATAATGCAAAGAGCTATAAAATCAACTGTAATCATTCGATCAATTGACAGACATATTCTGTCTTAACCGAGATAGAAGTCCAATGCTTGGCTCACAATTGGCCTCAACTGGAAATCTGAATAAACAATCATAAGTGTGTGTATAAATTCTTAATTACACTAATATATCTGGCCTAGTCGGGAAAATAAACAAATAAATCGCCTTTATGTCCCCACGGAACCGAGTAACCGTAACAAATTCATAATAAGAACGGCAAACTAGAAATGGGAACAAACAAACAATACACACTGCATCTCTCGTCTTGCTGAAATCTTCGACAGGTTAGAACAGCCTTGGTTGTGGTTGAAGATATTGGTCCTAACATTTTAAAACTGGTCGCATTACTTCGTCAACGTACGTTACGAAAGAAGCGAAAATTATCAAATAATAATGTAGTTCATAGAGGTTAGAAGACAAAGAGGAATTCTACGGTCTCAGCTAATATCATAATAAAATATTTAACTGCACTTTAAAACGCTATATAAGTAGAATAAATGTGAAATAGGAGTAAGATTACTAGGGAAGCAAAAACACTACAATTCTCAAACCCTTATTTACAGGTGATATTGATATAACGTAAAATGAGCCTTAAATAAAGCATAAGTGTCTGGGAGAACGCCTACACGAAAAAGCTCGAATCCAGTGAAAAACCCAGGGTGGCAACAATATCTTTTTCGTATATGGTTGAATGAGTGAGTCGAATTTTAAAGGCATTATATCATAACAAATACCAATTGCGAGGTCGGCGAGAAAAAAAAGTGTAGGATTCGACGTATGTTTTCGAACATGGCACAATTTCCGAGCTCTTATTATCAAATCAAGCGATGTGCGATAGACCAACCTCCACGTGGTGTATCCTGGGTAGCGTATACTCTTACGGTAAAAGCCCGGTTCACACATCAACTTTTCCCTTATCGTTAAGTCTGCTTCTTACATTTTATGATAATTATTATAAAGCCTAATGTTTCGCAAATACTTTGAATTGGTAACTAAAGATCCACTTAAAAAGCCAAAATCCGAATAGTTAGACTTTTCATTGGAAATCCAGCAACGGTGAATACAACCGACTATAAGAAACAGTACACTAATGGTTCCACCAATAGCAGAGATCATCAGAATTCACCAAAGATGAAGTCTACACGCAATCCTTCTCGAATATAGGCAGGAAATATGCAAATAACGACAATTTAAAGCAAGCTTAGCTTAGGCATAATCAAATTTGTAAATACCAGACGCGTAACGGTTGATTATCACATTACAAATTAATAAAGAATAAGAAAGAACTGAAAAACAGTTAAATATTGATTGATTAATCTGACGTTAAATCTTTGGAATTTCAATTCATTGCTAAAAATGACCGTAAACAGAGTGAATAGAAATAAAGAAAAAGCAAACATATACATCAACTACTTAAAATGGTGTAAGTAGAGGAATAACTCACATCGATAAGTCGATCGTCTGGAGATGCTCTGACATCCGTTAAGCAGACTAGACAATCATTACCAGCACTAAGGAACCTGGACGTATCATTTTCAAAGACAATATGGTTAACATCGTCGGAATGAATATCATCGAGGACCAACAGTGGTTGTACCATTTGCCGTGTATCCCAACACAAAATGTAGGCAGAAGGGGAAAACTCACAATCAGAAATATCTTCCAAATTTTCTGGTTCAACCGATTGGTTAAGACGGCGACGTTTAGATCCTGGCCCTAGATTCGTGCAATTACTTTTGCGTTTGCCTTTAATTGCGCAAGTGCCAGCACAGATGTAGCGACCATCGGAACTTATAGCGGAAGTATTGAATGAACCACCTTTAGGTAAAAAGTTCCGACCAGCCTCCGAAACACATGACTAAAGATTCAGATAAGAATGAAATCAAATAATCAAAACCCAAACGAATAAATGAAATGCACCTTACAGGTCTTCGGGGATTTCTAATATCCCAAAGTCTCATTGTCCCATCAAAATCACCGGACAAAAATATCTGCCCATCATTCTCAGCGAAATCTACGCTATTACAGCGAGAAGAGGTTTCGAAACAATAGGTACTCCGCTTGAGTGTACACGCATTGAAAATCGAGAAGCAATCTTGTGAGCAAAATGTTATAAGACAGTTATTTTTCGCAACCGCTGTGTTAAAAGTAATATCCTCAAAAACTCGTCGGCGAAGGTTCTTCAGCATTCTAGGTAACTGAATAATTTAAAAAAACGGAGAAAATAAGGAGTAATAAAATTGAACAATAAATAAAAAAATACTTAAGATAGAAAAAACAAGCACCCACGTTGAGCACCCACGTTAAGCACACTAAATTGAAATTGCGGATCAGAAGGTAAGATAACTAATTAATTTCTTTGAAATATGCAATGTAAAAAAATAATTTTAATTTATTTAATTAAATATAAAAAATGAAACAATAATCGTCCTCTTGCAATTTTACTTTTAGATACTGATATTTATAGGCCTAAACTATGAAAATTATGATGATCTTTATTTTTTGAAAGAAACTTAGTTAGAATGTTTATACTTAATATAATTTAAAATGTTTATGCAGGTGTTAATCTAACTTAGAGTTTGGCGCCTTTATTTTAGGTCAGCGAAATCAGAATGAACATACGAAAACGTAATTATAGGCTTTCCTCCCAGAAGGTAACCTTACATTTTCTCCTTACTTTTAGCAAAATATTCCAATTTTATCCCAACTGATTGATCGTGAACTCGGCTTCAAACGGAGAAGAATTGATGTTGATCCATCACTATATGCCCATAAGCTTTCACTTTATTTAAGAGGCAGAGAAATCCCGATTAAAAATCGTGACAAAATTTTTGCTAGTCAGTGGCTCACTCACGATGAGATTTTAATCGGTTCTAAGTGCAATAACCTTAGTCTTCTTAATATCAAGACAAATAATATTGTTGAAATTCCTTTGTTGAAGAGGCAGGGAAGGTAATTGAAAATTCGTAAAATATTCATTGCTAAGCTTTTATCATTGTTAATCGCTTTCGTTGTTGTTAAATAGAAATCAGTCGGGAAATGATTCTTGCCAGTGTGGAATTCATGCTATCCAGAAGAACCAGAGTGATACAATTTTTGCAACGGGTGGCGATCATGTTAATGACATCGGCGTCTATGGTATTCCTTCTCTCATGCCTATGTGCTTGCTACAGGTATGCTTTCAATTCTTAAGTGAGATTTTATAATTGAATACTCGGATGCCTCTTTATGCGTAACATTTTTTCGTTTTTTAGAAACATCACTGGGAATGTATTTTTGATCTACGATTTATTGAGGATGATGTTTTAGCTGCATGCTCTCGAGAAGCCCGGTTAGCACTATGGAAGATACCGGTAGATGATGCGAATTCCTCTCCGGTAATAAATCATGACCCAGGATCCTCCATAACTAATCCCATTCGATTTCCCACCTATCCATCCTTGAGTGAACCTAGCGGGTCTACGTTTCGCACAGGGCCAGATAAGTTTAGGGCTATTGAACACCTTCCCACGCAAGACTGCATGGCTGTTGTCTCTATGACGCATAAATTATACATGTATAATTTAACATCTCTTCAATCCTCAATATCTATTGATCTTGAGCCATTCCTTGAGATGTCTATTATGTCTTCGGATGTCGTAAGTTTCTGTTTGCTGAACAAATGTGTATATTTATTTGCGTATTATCTATATTGTTTTATTGCACCATAGGAGGGTGTTTCTATGCGTAGATGGCCCTGTAATCCACATGTATTCACCATGGCGACACGTCGTTCTGTACTGATATTTGATGTTCGTACTAGATATCCTACTCGCAGACTAACTCCCAATTGCATTCAACCACCCGAATATTTTAACGCTTCCAATGGCTGTGTCCGCTCCCTTAATTATTCTGGCAATATTCTTTCTTATGGAACCTCGACAGGAAATGTGCATTTTTTCGATCTTGTTGCTGACAAGCATCTTCCTACCCACTTTGACTGCGCAAATGTTACAAAACATGTCATCAATTCCACTAACAGTAACAATAACAACTCGGTTCAATCTAACGGTGATATACCAGATTTGGCGTCTTCGGCTGTTCGGATACGGAGAGGTTATACAAGATCCTCGTCTAGGTCTTCAGCCTACACTGCACGGTGGAATGTGGAGGACTTAAATTTACTTAATTTTATCGAATCTCTTCCCGCTCCTCAAACAGTTAGAGAACAAACTCTAATGGCCACTACTAATCGAACAGGACCAGTCAATAATCCTGTTCGAATTACTGTACGTAATCTCCATTCTACCAGTCCAACTATAGAAGTTTCTAATGATTTGGATGACTTTATTGAATCAGAAAGGTTCCTCGAAATACTAGAGGATCCTTCATTTTCATCATCACCGAGCGATGCGATTTTTTCGGATGCAAATTTTTATAGATCTCCACCACCACCGAGGTCATACCACGCTATCTATACTCATGAGTACGATCCCAGTGGCATTCGATTATTTACCGCGGGTGGTCCCATAATCACCGCTTACTCAGGAAATTTTGCTGTTCTCTGGGAGTAGATGGCAACAGGTCTTTCCTCCATTTGTGCGATTTCCGCATTTCTTCACCTTGTATCTTTCCTCTTACTCTTTTAGCTGATATCTTGTGATACGCTTAGTCACAAACATAAAGATTCTAAAACATGGATTTACTGGACATAAGTTTGTTCAACGAATCCATTTGCTATTCTTTCTCAACGTTGTATGGTGGAAAGGAAGCCTATCTTATGTTTTATGTTTATATGACAACGTTTCAACTGACATTCGTATGACTGTTTGTAATCAATAAAAAATACTGGTATTATGCTAATATTATTTTTTATCTTGCTTAAGGGATTGTACTTTGCTGAGACCTTATATTCAAGTCGTATTCTATTTACATTTTTACTTGTTTTTAGCAACATGAATCCTTTCCGTTTTCCCTCACCGAATCAAGTTCTTTTCAATAGGCCTCCACTATTGCCCTACCCACCTAGGATCGGTGCACTTTTACCAACACCTCAACTATCTGACCCATTTGAATCGATTATTTCGTTTTGGGAAAGTGAAGTCCTTCCTACGTTGCACGAGAGACGGAATTTACTAAACTCCAAAAGACGGATGTCCTTACTCGATTTTAAGAAGATGCTTTCTAGATATAAGGTTTTACTTGAAAATCCAAGGAATCACTCCTTCGTTGTAATATCTGAAATCGATTCCTACTCATGGTATGATTGATTTTAGGGTGAACTCGAATCATTAAAACAGCAATGCACGGATCCGGAGTTATTACAAATCATGAGACGCAAAATTGAGCGTTGTAGTCGTCGCAATCGATCTGTAATTATATCGAACAGTATTAACCTATGTTATTTTAGCGGAGTGACTCTCCAACGGTGTTGCTCTTAGGTGTCGGCGAAGTACTCTCTCGTCTCAATCCTAATGAATCGTCTCCTAGAGCTGAATGCCATCCTTCTGAGTAACCTCCATATTTTTTGTACTTATATTTAATAAGTAGATTGGCTTGCAAAACACTGTTTGTTTTAGACCACAAGAAATTGTGCAATCCTCTGAAGATGAATTAATTTCCGAAAAAGACTTGGAAGATCTTCGGAAAGCTTCTAAATTTTGCCAGGATTTGCTGAGGATTCTCAAAAAGTTGGATCAACTTCGAAGCGCTCGGATAGGGCAATTTCAAGGTCAGGGCAGGCCAATACCCGAAGGAATCAGCTGTGAATTCTCAGACAAAATGTCGTTTATTCTGAGTCAACTTGAGTCCACTCAATTAGTGATCAATAAATTAACAATGCGGCTAAAGGATACTCAAAGTAAATCGGCTAACCTGTCGATGGGGGGTACTTCTGATTTTGTCAATGGTGATGATATTATCCCCAATAAACTACCACCCAGTGTTAAATATGCACTTTTTGGATCTTTCGATGTTGGTGAGTAAGGTGGACTTTATAAGTTGTACTTACCAATGAAAGTAGAGTTTTATTTCCTTTTCCCTTTTAGGAGAAAGTACAAGGTGGAATGGATTCTACAGCCAGTGTAATCGAAACTTCTCAGATTTCGTTCGAATTAGGTGAGCTTAGTAGTATCTATTTTTTATGTCACGTTTACTTTAAATAGACCGTTTCTCAGTTATTCGTGTGCATTTACGGAGACTATGAGTCACACGCGAAATTTTATTGGGGCTGGTGTATTATCAATACTAATCTTTCTCCAATGTAGATAGTAAAATGGCTATTACAGATCCGAATAACGAGAGCGAGAAATTTTGCTTGAATAGAGCCATATTATTATAGAATGGACCTCAATTCGAGTGAGTTTTATGTTCAAGACAAATTAATAAAAAAGGATACAGCGGAATTCAGTGAACTCTGGGCTGAGGTTCTGAACAAATTAGGTAATCGACTTCATGAAATGAGTGACAATTCGAATACTGTAGCCATTTCTCTCCATTCCTCTTGCCAAACTAATTTTATTTGAGGTCACCGATGGGAGGTCAAACTATCCCTGAGACTAGCTCAAATTGGGAGTTACATTTAAACAGTCTCCCCTGGTCCTATGATTGTAAGTAGATGGGGATGAAACCACATGGCATCATCATCCAGTATGAAGCTTAATCTAAATTTGAGGGTCAAGAAAAGTTTACTGACCTTTGAATAGTGCAATATGAATTAGTCCCTTTATTAGGTCCTGATGAACTCAGCACCTTCAGAATTCAAGATGAAGCCCAATATCCTAGACTCAATATACGCTCGCCGCTTCTTGCTCCGTGAGCTGTTTCTTGCATGATGTGATTTGGTGTTCGTGTATCGTGGCATCCCACTTTTTCTTCGATTCCCTTAAGTTCTTCATATACATGACCCCCTCCCTATACGTATTACTTCTGCCCTCTTCTTTGGTGTTGATTTTGTCCTTGAGCCGTGTCATGTACTTCAACATGTATCTAGCCTGTGATTTTGGCCAGTGCATTTAAGGGCAATCCAAAGTGAATGATGACTCATGCGTAGTGGAGAGCTGGATGTAACTACCGTTGTAAAACTCTCATCTCATAATTAAACTCAAAGGACTTACTAGGTCATTGTAGTAGTCTGGACTATGATACCGTAGCAATTCCCAATTACTCTATTCTAAAAGCGTTGAAATGAACTGCCACTTGCATTCTTGAATCCAGATTTTTAGGGCCATTCCTAGCCTCAAAGTCGGTCTTGAAATGGTAGCTGAGATCTCTCACCAAGGTTGCTGTTGGCGGTTGGTTGCTGATATAGGAATGTTACAGCGTTTGTTCCATAGCTAAGTTGTTGAGTTCTAAATAATAGGTATTGTCGGCACGCTTATGCTCGTCTGTCTTAGAAAATGCAGTGTGAGAAATTAAAGGATTTAGGCGCGTGATTTTAATCTCATGTTTTTTTCTTGGAGTACAGCTGTAATTTTTCCGATTCAATTAGCCTCATTATCAGTGATGCGTCTCGATAGCGATGCAAAAGTGAATTACCTTTCTGGGTTTCTTGGTAGTTGCTTAATTACAGTCAGTCGTATGCGAACAATGTGTGTGAAAAATTCAAGTTTGAAGTCTTAGGTGTTATTGAGCTTGTTAACATGTGCATATGCACACTAGTTTTACTAGCTCTATAGTCTAGACATAAGTGTTATTAAGAGCTGCGCAAAGGCGATAAACAATTTGTTTTCCTAAAGAGAGGAGTTCTTTTCGCAAACTGGAAGGAATGAACAGCAGTTGCACCGTAGGCCCTTATTCCCATTCCCGACATTGTTTCTCCATCCACTAATGCAGTTCTCCTGTTTTGTCACTTCTCATCGCTGAATCACTACTGCCACGATCACCTCCAACAATTATGAGCAGTTATGAGTATGGCTACTAGCGATCATACGGTCTTGAAGCTAAAACTCAAAATCTCAACAATTTGCAATTCAACTGATTTTTCCCCCGGTTTTATTCGCAAGTTTTGTGTGTTCGGTTAAAAATACAGCATTATTCCCTTAAATTGAAAGGTTGCATAAAACTACGTTTTATTTGAGTTAACTTTGACGTGAGTGAAAATGCAAGGGCCAGTTAACATGGCATATACTTTCCAGTGCTCCTTGAGATAATACTGCAATTACTATAACCGTTTTACTAGTAAAATTTTTATTTTCACTAAAATGTGTGCATGAAAGTAGATCTAACCCTAATATCTAAACAAATGACTCATTCAGGCTTAATAAATGAACTTACAAAACGAGTTCGTCTTCCCTAAATCAGCTAAGTAAGACTTAGTGCTTAGGTGACAGACGGAAATGAATGAAAAGGAAAAGAAGGAGTGGTTAGAATTGGACATCGGGAAGCAATAAGTTTGAGAACTGAGCGAGGGGAACTCAGTTTGTGATGAAGGAGGCCTATTGAGACACAATGCAGTGGTTGGTAGATTCCACATTCCTTTTTCTCCCTGATAAAGAGAAGCCGCGTAGGTAGGGGTCAGTATGTGTTCACTGTAGTTTTAATTTTATTCAATTTCAATATCGTTCTCTGTATTAGGTCTAATTGGGACAAATTTATGGTATCGGCGAGCTCAATGGAGGCTTCACGTGATCGACATCCGCCCTCTAAATTGCCAATAACCTGGGAACTTCCACCTTCTTCATCTCAACTCTAAAGTAGTATTAACACGGATTACTTTGTTGTGTATGTATATGTATATATGACTATTTATTTTCTCATATTCCGCTTATTATTGAAATGTATATAATATATATATTTTGCCGATAAGTGCGTGTTGTTTTTTCTTTAAATTTAAGGTCTCTCTTCGTTTAAGTGACTTGAAGTGGCGTAGTTTAAGGCTCTATTTGCCAAATTTTGGTCCAATATTTTTGTTGAAGTTTAATCTTGATAGGTATTTTGAGCTGTTTCTTTTATCACATCAAATTGCAGGAAGTTGGGTCTAGACAAAACTCAGTTAAGCACCCACTTTTCTTCACAGGACTTTTTTTACCAAATTACTCCCTTGATGTGCTTTTATAGTTCTGACTCCTTTTTTGGCGACGCCATCTGCGGCATTTGTTGTGTAGCAGAGGCATGCACACGTGTTTGGCATTGTTTCCATGGCGGTGTGCACGTACCGACTTTTGGAACGTTTTTGGGCATACGCGGCAGCACACTGATAGGAATGAAGGAGATGTTGGCGCATAGCATGAATTGTGGATTGTCTGGCTATTTATTTATTTCAAATGGCAGGCGTTTTGATAGTTATCATTATCCCCTTAGCTGACTTCAGGCTTCACAGAGGGGAGGAAACTCAAAGAGAGAAAAATTCGAGAGGAGGGAAACAGAATAGTGATTTACAGTTGTTAACGTGACAGAGAGAAACAAAGGTAGAAAAAAGGTAAGGTGAGTACTGTGAAATATGACATGCCGGTTAATAGACTTGTTTGCCGTATGAGTATACGTTGCCCAGGGTGCACCACGTGGAGGTAAGTCTATCGCCCACCCCGTCAGCGATAGATGAGAAAACTTTTTTAAATTTAATTTGGAATTAAGCATTCATAAGGCTGGCATGTTGCCTAGTGAAGTGATTTCGATGTTGATGGCAGTACACCTTTTCTATGTTGAATATAAACCGAGATAATCACATTAAAGTGAACTAAAGATGTTTACTCTCTTCCCCTGGGTCTCATTTACCATAGCCATATTGCGTAACAAATAATTTGTGGGCATTTTTTCCGTCCTATCAACAACATCGCAATTTCAAATCAAATTTAAAGTCAACAAATTTAATATGCATCAATTGATGTCTCATAGAAACAGGAAGGTTTCCTAAAAACTTTCTTTTCTATAGTTATGAAATTGCAACCTTACAAACTATTACATGATAATATTTGTATGGGAGTGTGCGATAGACATACCTTCACGTGGTCCACCCTGGGCAACGTATACTCATACGGCAAACAAGTCTATTGACCGGTAGTTGACTTCTGAATTCAAACTACTATGACCCCACTATATGCCACATTCGACTACTTCTACAGTATTCACCTTACCCTACTCATTATCATTGTGTCTGTCTCTTTTACATCTGCAAATCACTCTTCGGTTCACCCTCTTGAACTTTGATGTTCCTTCCCCTCTGTGAAACCCGAAGTCAACTAAAGGTCTAATGATAACTTTCAAAACGCTTGCTATTTGAAATAAATAATTACTTTTTGTATATAACACCAAAACTCAGCTTAATTGCTTTATATTTATAAAAAAGGAGACATTGGAAATCAGTAAGCAAAGATAAAGCAAAATGCCATTAGTGTATCTGTAACAAAAACAAGCGCTTTTATCAAAAATGGAGAATTCATAGTAAACTGATAGATTTTTTTTCATCTATGCCGGTGGTGCCTTGAAT
>UZAE01000375.1:0-24930 GCA_900617975.1 Rodentolepis nana | reverse complement strand
TGATTGACTAGTATAATATCCGACTAAGTGGGGTGTGCGATAGACTCACCTCCACGTGGTGCACCCTGGACAACGTATACTCATACGGCAAAAAATGTCGATTAACCGGCAGTTGACTTCAGACTCCAAACTACCATCACCCCACTGTATGTCAAATTCGACTACTTTAACCCTACTCACCTCACCTTTTTTCCAACTTTGTGTCTTTCTCTTTTACATCTTTGAAACACTCTTCTGTCCCCCCCCCCATCTCGACCTTTTTCACTTTGATGCTCCTTACCCTCTGTGAAGCCTGAAGTCAACTAAAGGGCTAATGATGACTATCAAAACGCCTGCCATTTGATATAAATGAATATCCGACTAAGATTAGTACTTTTTCCATGTAGAGAAAAAATAAGCATGCTTTGTGCGCCATGCACTGTTTTATTGGCGTCCTAATAGTTCACAATTTTATCTGAAATTAATCAAAACGAGAATTCTCGTTACTCTCTCTCCCTCTTTAAATGCTGAGCTTTGAAAAAAGGTGAAAGCCACCCAACCCCTTTTCAACTCATCAAGTGTATTTGGTCAATGGTGCTCAAAATCTTGTGGAAAAAACAACAAAATTACAAGTAGAGATGGACATAACGGGACGATCATCTCATTATGAAAAAAGACACTGATTGCGATTGGTGATAATTTTCCTAAAAATGGAGACTTGAATGCGGGTAATAAGTTCAAAATCATTTATTTATTTATATCAAATGGCAGGCGTTTTAATGGTTATCAGTAGCCCTTTAGTTGACTTCAGGCTTCAGAGAGAGAGGAGGAACATCCAAGGGAAAAAGTCGATAGGGGGGGGGGGGGGGAGGGAAGAGAAGAGTGTTTCAAATATGTAGAAAAGACAGACAGACACAAAGGTAGAAAAAAGGTGAGGTGATTACTGTGGAAGTAGTCAAATATGACATATAGTGGGGTGATGGTAGATTGAAGACAGAAGTCAATTGCCGGTTAATAGACTTTTTTGTCGTATGAGAATACGTTGCCCAGGCTGCACCACGTGGAGGTAAGTCTATCGCACACCCCAGTTCAAAATCATGATTACACAAACTTAGCCGATTTTGGTTATTTAAATCCTGGAAAACGGAAAGTACGAAAGGGATATGCTCACAATTGACAACCTGGAAGCAATTTAAGAGAGAATACCATTCAACAACTCTTATCTTATCAAGAGTCAACAAGTATGGTTAGTCGTACAGGCAGTTCAAGGAACTTTGGTAACTTAAAACGCCTAGTTATCTTATTTCTGCCAGTGTGAAAAACTACAAGCTTTTGCATACAATCTAGGTTACTTTTGCCTTCTAAACAGTTTGAGAAAAAAAAACTATTTAAAGTAGCCATACTAACCTAATTTTGTTAAAATACCGGTTAATAAGTAGAGTATATCCAGGGAAAGAGTCGTGAAATTTGAGTCTGAGCACATCGGCTACCAATTTAACGAAAAATAGGTATCAAAGCCTTGAAATAAACGTATAGAGTGACTTGAACTCTTGTCATGTTTACCAATCCCCACACCCACCTTATCCTCTTTCTTTTGTTGAAACTTCCGCTAACTGGTTTCATTTGCTTCCCACAAATAAAAATAGTAAGTAGTTACCATTACTATGGACGATTACTGGCAATCAGTAAATGAGAGGTCAAACAATTAGAATGTTCAAACCCTTGAAAAATATAGCTATTTGTTAGCTGTCTAAAACTTCTAAAGTCGAAATGATTAAAAAATAGCTGCTCCTAAATCTGGAGATATTTCTGGTAATTTTTTTGGAATAGCGGTTTTCAAATGTCAATTTTCCAAGTCGCATAGTGACTGAAAAATAACCATGTACGTATATTCTGTATTCGCAATGTTTACCGCTCTTGAATCTACCGAACTAATTTTAAAACCAATATGGGAAGGGATAATCAAAGTGTATGAATATTGTTTTGTAAGGAATATTACTTACGAATTTCAGGGACCTTAAATATATGCGTTGAAAATGCTATAACCCTTAGTTCAAGAATAAACTTTTATGCCCATTTTTTTGGTTTATAGAAAGGTCAAATCAGAATCTAATTTTTCTCCACATTCGAATATGCAGAAAGTGGCAGTAACAGACGTAGTCAATCTTTTAATTGTTCGGATAGTCAGCCTGGTCAGAATTCAGTCCCAGGTGGCCGAAATGAGCGGCTGTGAATACATCCAACTTCTAGCACAGAGAGGAATGCACGGATGCGTAAGCGGGCGATACATCGCACCATGAGAGAGCAACGCTAAGTCCTCTGTTGTCCATGCAGTGTCTATCTTCATTCGCCATATTGCGAGGCGGCAGATAGATGACGCATCGGTTTGGTGCGTCCGCATTACCCTCCCGCGTACGCAAAAGTCATATCGATCGATAGCAAACGCTTGCGCGTCAACGTGCGTCTGTGTTATCTTGCCCATCCTCTCATCTATTCTGCTGCCACAATCTACTATTTTGCCATTATTTTTAACTTCGAGTTTTTTGTAGTCAAGGCAATGGTGAAGTTTAGTCTACCTTCATGACATAATGCTCGCCATTTCTTCACCTAATTGGTGGCATAAGTGATTGTTAATGTACTTTTCCATACCTTTATATGCTATTTTTTTAAAAAAATATCACGAAGTTAAATGTACTCAACGTACATTCGCTGGCAGAATTAAAGCCATTTTATTTGAACCACCTAGACAAGTGACGACTTGCGGTTAATACTCTAATGAATGATCCTTTGGGTCCCATAAAGTACAAACGTTTAAGTCCCGGCTAATAAGTATGCCTTGGTGACACTTTTTATCAACATAAAATAATCCACTTAGCTATATCAATGGCAGAACTCGTGATTTTTAGTTCAGAGTAAAGCAATAAAAGATTGCCTGCAAATATGCTTTTGAGATGCAAGATTATGCAAGGGAAAATAAATCACGCTACATGATAACGGTGACAATACTTGCGTCACTGATCTTGACAACTGGGTTATAAATTGGAAGTTCAAATTTTAAAGTTGAAAATTTTGAAAAGGCATCTATACAAAATTTCGATTTAAAAAATCAGCTAGCCTCCTGGACTATTTCATTTCAAAGTTGACTGGATGATGGATGAAAATGGTGTGCGGTGTGTTTACAAATTACCGTGTTTTCACTGTCAACGGAGGGTTTGACTACTAAAGCTCTCGAGATAAGCGTCTCTGTCGCGTAAATTGTTAATTACCTAAAGGCCATAAAATCTGTTTCGATAATAAGCACTAATCGCGCCCAGGATGGAGACACGCCAAACATTTTTTCCACAATATAAATGGGATTTTCTCTCTACCTCTGCCCATCTCTGAAAATTTTGGCTACCACTGTGGAAAAGTCGATCTCCTTGAACGAGTCTATGTCTATTTTCGGTTATCTTAGAGAGTTACAATCCTACTCCTTTCAATTTTGGAATTTTTTCTACTGGAATGTGTATGCAACATCTTTCCAAATTTTCCTTTTTGTTTTAGATCACAATCCTACCCTCGTACAATATTCGCACACTGTTCAGTCCCAGAAACAGTCCCTTAAATTGGCCTTGTGAGGGAATTTTGATATTTGCACATCTTCTTCACTACTCTTAATTTTAATTGGTGAAAGAAATTGATAAACTGAGCATAGCCAAACGCTGATGGACATTTTTTCATAAATTCCCCGTAAATCCGAATCTTTAAGTCTCAAAGACAATACCAGAACTATAATACACAGTGTCCATTTGAGTACGACGTATAATTGATTCAAGAGCTCTTCATGATAAACTACGCTTTATTCTGCTGATTGATGAACCATAAGTAGGGCAATAGTTTTTGTCAAGAAATCGACTTCCACGACTTCCTGGAGAAAAAATCTGCTCGGATTAGAAAAAATATCTTCCCCCAGCTGTCCAAACTTGATTTACCGAATTAAGGACTGTGATCGTTTGTCCAAAAGTGGATATGTGTAGCCTAAATTTTGGAATTTGGTCAATTTCTCCTCCGAAAATGTTAGCCTATACGACCACATTGCCAGAAAGGTGATATTTGTTTCTTCAAAAGTGTGCGTTGCCTACCAGGTAATTATACCAACAAATGTCACGTGAGCATTTGTCATTAAATGAATGTGCTCAATCGTTACGACCAAAAGGACCTTACTGTCATGACAACAAATGGCCAAACACTCCTCTCTTATTGGTTGATTTTATTCCTTTCCTTTTCTCCATTCAGCTATGTATCAATGGCGATTCCATTTATCTACCCTAAAGGGCAAGTCTTTCTTGATGAGTCCAAACAAACGGAAATGAGAAGTGGCAGACTTCAGACAAGTTGGGTTTATGAATTCCTCGGTCTCAAGTAGCTTCCTTATAATTGGATCCTTAAGTTCTGTACAGCTCTTCGTTTGAGTTACAGTGGCCTCGTTTCTGCAGCCACATCAACTAACAGCACGAATTAAATTCGTGTTTACCATAGTTGTTCCGAAGAACATACTTATAATCACATAACTTAATGTATCTCTTATGAATGAAAACGAATCGGCGGCTGCAGTAAATTAGTGACAAAACTAGCTTTGCTGACGATCTTCAAAAATCGACAACAATTTGACTCATATGCGCGCGTTTACAAGATGAATCATTTAATTTTTATTTGACAGCGCCTGTCTAGAGAGTTAGAACGTTGCTATTTCTGCAGAGGCTGTCTAAAGAGTCTCTATACTACTAACAAGCAGATATCAGTAACCATTAAAACACCAACCCAGCAAAATAGAGAACGAATGGCATAAAGAGGGCGGTTAGTTGTATACTAATGCAGTAAATAAAGCATGCTTTATGTGGAACAGTGGTGAGCGAGAAGGAAGGTTTTATAAGGGAAGAGAAGTAGCTGTTTAGAAGAAAAAAACACGTAAAAAGGAACCTACCAAAATCGAAATCAGTCAGCATATGTACAGTTTTGTTCTCATTCATTCACGCACCCAGGAGAATAGTATTAAATATTTACGTATATAAATATATGTATATGCATTGCGTTGTGCTTATGCTGTGCTGTGGTAATAGATTAAGTAAAATCGGCATTTTTGTTGTGACTGTTATCCGCAGTTGGTGGCGTCGAAAGGGGGTAAAACCGGAGAGAACGAGGGAGAAAATTGATAGAAATAAGTAGTAGTAAACAATTGAATTGGGATGACCCGCTTGCGAAAAATCAATCGAAATATTACGTCATCGTCGTCGTGATCATGGTAGGGACAGAGACATGCAGAGAGTGTAGAAAAACTTGGAGGGGGGGGGGAGGCAGTTATGTTTAAACCTGGCGCTTGTAGTCAGAATACTAGAAAAGGGGGATTTTCAAGGCAGGCACATTTGGGCCGAAGAGAACCAACGATGATCAGGTTGGTTTCCGCCAGTTGACGTCGAATTTGGAGTAGAAGGATTGACCGACGGTTTCATCGTAGTTTCCATGACAGGATTCATATAATCATCCGCCATTGCCATCTTGCTTGCTGTTCCAGGACTAGCATAGCCACTAGTACTGTTTGTAGTGTCCATAGAGGACGAATAGCAACCACGAGGGTTAGGCGAAGTCATAGGACCACCTTGAGATGGGGGTCCATGTTGAGTATCCATGTGTCCACTACCATAGTAACCACCTTGAGCTGCAGCCGAGCTGCCCCTGTGATGGTAAGCTGGTTGGACACCTCTCATATTTCCAGAGGGCTGTATATACCCCATTCCAGGAGGGGCATACATGCCTTCTTGTGATTGAGGTTGCTGTGCCGAGGCAGCATGATGAGGAGGCATTTGATTTGCATACATCGACCTACCTTGAGGCTCTTGTGGATACGACGGATTCCCCCACGTGCACTGCTGATAGGCGCCCTCATTCATATCTAAAATAATAACGGCATTTTAAGATTTGAAATAGGCTTAAAAAGGGTTTTGCTTTTTGAGACTGGTTGCATATAGAGAGAAGGGCGCTGAATTGTCACTATAACTTATAAATTCGTATGACGAACAATATTAAAAAACACATGTAACAGTCCTAACGGCATCTTTACTCTGGGATAATTTTCCGGCGAAAATTTAAACAGGATAATTCTAATGACCTCACGACACATCCAGTGGAAATAGTTTCTTGTCGACATTTTCCCCAACAGCGAGAGATGTTTCCTATGTGTTCATAAGCTTACACATCGCTTTCTGCCTTCTTTCTATCTTAGTTGGACTGAATTTCAACAACGGGCTTCTCTTCTCCTTTAATTTGCGGCTACTTTACAGCAGGAAAAAGTAGCATGATAAGTGATGTTCTGAAGATTCCCTATCTCGATACACTTAGACGTTGGTGCATAATCCTATTACAGTCAGGTTGCATTCCAACAACCTAATGCCCACGCAGTTCTTTGATTCAACGCACTTTTTCAAAAAAGAAGGGACTGTATAGCAGCAAACAGATGCAATTAGCCGGAGGAGAAAGTCTGTCGGTGGCGGGGCGGGAAAAGCAAGCATGCGTATGGGAATATGTCCACACGTCCACCAAACCGTGTTTTGCACCCAATGAAACGGCTGGATGACTGGTTGCAAAGTACCGAAACAACATACGCGTATCTTTGAAAACTTTTGCTTCTCATTGCTTCTCTGCCGCTATTGTCAATTACTGAACGAGAATCACGAAATTCAGCTTTGTGTTGTTCGCTAACTGGGTCAGCTACTGCGCATGAGTACGCCTTTGATGGAACGTGCTTAAACAGGCCGCCAGAGTTGTAGAACATGGCAACACTATTCAACAAACACTTCTTATAGTTTTAAACGCGCTGATTCGTTCCCACAGTTTAAGAAGTGTGCTTTCCTATAATCATGGAGGGAGGGACTTAGTCCTCCGATTTAAAAATGCAAATATTGGCAAGAGTATTAACTTGAAGACTTGGAAATAATGACATTTATTCTGATCTCATTTCTGGAGGGGATTAGGCGTCTTCTAGGGTTAAATGTGACCTTATGTAACCCGAGTGACGTTGATTGATGTAGGATTTGACACGGATAGGATATCTTAAAGTGTACACACACCGAGTTTATCTGTGGCAAGAACTCGAATCATTAGCATTTTTGTAGAAATATGATTCTGCAAAAACCTGTGCCTACGTGACATAAATTCACAGCCATCCATTTATCATATTCCTTCTCATACACGAGATGCCTAACATACTTCCTTAAAATGTGCCAGTGTGCGCACAGCTACTTAGACTTACGAGCGAAAACACCAAAATCAACCAAAGTAGACTCTACACCAAATAGCTCTAATTTCACGGTATAAATGATCAATTACTATTCACTTCTAACGCTTCAAATTGTAAAATTTAACGTATATACACCGAGAGATTGTCCAATTGAACCTACTTTGTTGCTGATAGCAATGTGGTGGATGCTGCTGTTGCTGCGGTATCTGTTGTTGGACATTCATTGGACAACCGTTACTACTGCCCCCTGAATAAGTAGATGAATTGGGAGGTGGACCGACCATGGCCATTAAGGAGCTACAACCGTTACCACTGCCACCGACTGGTTCATTACTTGAGTAATGGTAATTTCCGGGAGGCGGAGGTGCGTATCTCTGAGGCGGGGGTCCTTGCTGTTGTTGTTGCTGAAGTCCTCCATAGACCATCGATTGTCCATGATGTTGATGATACATGGGCTGAGGAGGTGAGAAACATGTTGATGTGGCAGTGACAGGTGACATTCGACCACCACAACTAGTGTCCATGGGCAACGGAGGTGGAGGTGGCGTATTAAGGGTGTCAACAACCATCTTCCCACTTCCTACAACCAAAGATGAGTCATCGATATTTGATTGTGGACCCTGGTTCGAATTCGGGGGTGGTGAAGGCGAAGTCAAACGAAGAATGAGTGTGCTTGCGTAGGTCGAAATAGCTTCGTTTCTTGAGCTCGCTAGCTCATTCAAACGGTTAGAAATTCCTGGAACTGAAGCAATGGCGTCGAAGGTGTCTCGATCTTGGGCTACTTCCACTAATACTCCAAGAGCAGCTCTGTGCACGGACTCATTCGTTGAGGTACAGAGGAGATGGACGAAAATGTTGAGACCAGGTGTACATGGACCACCAGACGAAAAACCGGGACAGCTGAGTGTTGGAGCCTAGGCAGAAAGAAATAAAGCATCCTTTTTTAAAAGCAGAGGAAATACAAACTATTTCACTTGGTAAAGAGGGCAGGCTAGAAGCACTCTGGAGACTTCTCCTTATAAGGAAGGAAATCTCGCACATCTTCTAAACTATTGTTTAAATAATGAGGAAAGCGAAAAAATTTTTCATTAAATTTGATATAACTTTTACCTGATACCCACCGGTTCTAGTTAGTGTTACTTATATGCCAAGGGTAAATACTGTTCTCCTGCTTCGACAAGATTTTAAACAATTGTCTTTGCTTAACGACCCTTTATACTCAACCAGCATTTTTTGAAATGACTGACTGAAACGATTCTCTGACGGAATATTTTTAAAGCTAGGAAGGCGGTCGGCAATTTCCTTCCATTAAAGCAAACAATAAGACCTTATGAAGAGCCTCTTAAAAAGAATTCGGCCATTGTCGCTCGTCAAATATACTACAAAACCAGATATGCATAGACAGTGCACATTCACACGGAGGTGGGCGCTCCACTCCGGCAAGCAAGAGAGATAAGAAAACAAAGCCTGTTGAGATTTTGTTAATAGAGGGGGCAAGCACAGACCGAGGGAGGGAGAGAGAGAGAGTAGATGGAGATTTGTCATAGGTCGTCCCAACTGCGATATCAGGCGTAAAATGTGGGTGGCAAAATGGTGGGCATAATTTTCGATTCATAAAACGACCGAATCATTACGGAGTGGGAGGCCTTATTTTCCTTTGAATAGCCTTCCGTTAAAAAAATTAGCCCCTTATATTGCGCTTCGTATAGGGAATTGGTCCTTATCCTATGCGATCGGCCAGGGTTATTGGGACACATACAGGTCGAAAGAATCACGATAGAATACTAATTACTCAAAAGCACAAACCCCCATAGTATCTTTGGATTATGAGACTGGTAGGGTGCCCCTGATTAGTCGGTAAAGTAGCAGTAATGAAAAAACAAGGAGTTTTAATAATTCTATTCTAATCACGTAAGCAAATCTAACTGAAACGGGTAACATGTTCGTTTAGAGAAGTTCATTGTAACATTAATTTTCGTTTTAATTGACACCCTCCCTCTCCCCCCCCCGCCCTCAAATCAAGTTATAATTTCCACAACCGAAAATACCTGAGGGGGTTATCTAAAACGAATTACTGGTAGCAGATACAAAAATAATTAAGACTTTAACAGGCTTCTTTGTGGTAAAGAAAGGAAATCGGACTAAATGGAATTTTCCCCTCATGGCAGTACAGAACCTCCTAGTCGTGTCAAACCGAGACAGATGAAACGTCAACTTTGCAAATTATTTTACAATTGAGCTGCCGTTGAGGCAATACATGGTGCGCTGAGCGAAAATCCCAGCTCTTCTCAGAAAAAAAGGAGGGGGGGGGGTGAGGAAAGGAGGGTTACGTGAATTCTGTGAAATTTTTATCTTGAGAATAAGAAAGGACTTTAAACTCCGTAAATGAAGGATTTCGGCGTGTCATAATCAATTTTGGCGTTTGGCATTTGGTGCTAAGTTGTAAATAAAAAAGAGTGGTGGGTTTGTCAGGTGCATACACACACACACACACTCGCATGGTTCTCGTGAGATTTCTCTCAAACAGCGGCGATTTATGTCTGCCTTTAGTAGTATGGAAGGTGGAACTTCCAATAAATCTCCAGTTTAACTAAACTGACAACTTGTAGGACTTATTAAAAATTTTAGGGTGAAGGTAAACACATGAATCAACTTGAGAGCCTTTTAGGTAAATATAACTCTATTGAGCGTTTGTACGTACTGGTAATGGTTAGAAATGGCGCAAAAAACCATGAGAGTTTAAATAGAACTTTATACCCACTATTTCGGCAGAAAACTCCAGTTGGGAAAAATTTAGATCAAACTGGACTTTGCATTTATTAAACAAGTGCATCAATAGTGATCCAATTAATAAGATACAGCTATAATATCAATCTAAAACATGGAGACCGATGTCACGAATTTCATCTAAGACACTACCCACCACCCACAGAAGACATAACTCCCCTCGGGATTGATTGATTTCGTCCATACGTCAATCTTCTATTCTTCTCTTCTTGAAGTTAGTCTATACAAATTAATCATCAACTCAGCGATTCGATACATTGGAGTCGATATTTTGAGCATTATGCATTTTACTGAACCCAAAGGCATCTAGCGATACAGCAGTCTATAAAATGGGTAATTTCTATTAAAACAATTACGGACTTGAAATGAAGTGAACTACAACCTACAAATTGAAATATATTAGTCTAGTGAGCATAGTAAAAAATGGCTGGGTAAGCTAAAGAAAAAAACTCGTATTCGGATGTAAAACCTCGGAGAGACCATCAACTTTTAATAATTTTAACTGCCAAACCCCCCCCCCCCTTCTTCCAAATTCTGACCCGAAAAGGTAGACGACTTAAAATATGATAATAACACCAAGTACATATCAGTATAATCATTGGGAAATGGTTAAAGCATTTAAGGTCAAAATTTTAGAAATGTCACAGCTGACATCCTTCCTATTAGTAAGCCGGATAATAACAAAGACCAATAGCGCATAACCCATCATCTTGGAGACATTAGGGCCAAAACCCGCTATAAAAACTTGAATTTTACACTTATAATAAATAAATGACAACTGGAAGGGTCCCGAGTCTATTGAAGCACTGATTTGTTTACACCTTACCTCTTCACAAACTACTAGAAATGCTTAAAGCAACATAGAATCTTATATGTAGATACTTTCTCATACTTAAATGAAGCGTACTTGGTCCACACTGTTGCTATAACTGATATAACTATTGATCAGTTGTCAAGACATTGACCAGAATGGTCCACTCACTACTGAAGGCCTTCATTTATGGCATAACCACCCACGCATTAAAGAGGGAATTAAAGTATCAAGCAAAATTGTCTAGGAGAACAATCATCTTCTATAGCATAAACTACTAGATTTGATTTCTACTGAAATTGCTTTATGCATGAATCTGCAGTAAAATGAATAACTCACCCTGAATCTCGATAGATGCAGCCGGGTTCCAGGTTCCCTCGAAAGCATGTGCATGGCGACGCAGATCCCTTCAACAATCTCCTCCAGTCGCACATTGTGAACCATTGTCTGTGAGGCGGCGTTTGGTCCGCTTCCATTCCCATTTCTCTGGGCAGCTGTCGCTTTGCGCTAGAAGAGGGAAAAGAATAAAAAAGAGAAACCGACCAGTTAAGGATTCTAAGCCATTTTTCTAAGACTCATTGGAAGATTTTCACATACACGCGAGTTTTCACAAAACATCAATACCCACCACCACGCAAGCTAGTCTTGAAACGCAAAAAATACGTGGATTTTAGCGTGAGAGTGAAGGGTTGCATTGAATTCAAAAGAAATAGGAAATTAGCATCCCATTTGCATTAATTTTCAAGGAATTTGGGGTGAATGAATACGGCTCTCGGTCTAAAACAATCCGTATGAGAACCGAGGTGGGAAGTCATTTGCATTGCATTAAACGTGAGACGATTTTAGTGAGTCCAGAAAGCTACAATTTTTCAGCTTCAAATGGCACAAATGCGATACTACGTTTGAAATATTGATTAGATCAAGCGAAAGAAAATGCTATTCGAATTTAAGAAATGTTAATCTGTAATTAAAATATGATAACGAAAGCGCATTTCATTAATTAGTAATTGGAAAATATATCACTTTTAAATCGCATATATTGTTGTAACATTCTTAATGATGATGTTCCACTTAATAGATAGTTCGGAGGAGAGGAATAATTCCATTGATTAAGTCAAAATAGTACCGCAAAATTCGTTTTATGGCATGGAAACTGATCAACGAGGATTTCCTTATGAAATTCAACTTGACACACAAGCTATGGGACTGAATTAAAATAATCAGAACGAGTAAACAATTGCAACACTAAGATTGTGAACTAATTATATGACTTAAACATTTTGTTTGTATCACTCAAAAATATAACGGGATATTTAGATGGATGGCTCTACCAACTATTTGATCATTATCGTCAGTTAACCGCAAAACTTCCTTCTAAAACTAGGATATTTTTCATAGTTGTTTGCAGGTCTTAGTAGCTCCAACTAGACAAATATTTGATCATCAATTTTCCCAAGAAGAGACTAACACAACTAACTACAAATAAATCAACCCCCTATATTTGGCCTTTTCTGTCCTTCATCGTGTTGTTTAAATGCTCTCCACGATCAGGGAAATTAGAAAAAATTTACTTTGCTATGGACATCAGGCTTACATGTAATTCCACATCAATTGTATTCATTTTTCTATTTGACTACTCCCCCCCCATCAAGGTTAATCCATTGTTACGAAATTTTGGTCTCCGTAATGATTGAAAACTAACCTCAAGTTCAACTTTACATCATGAAATTACAAAAGGGTGAATACTAAAATAACAAACGAATAGTGATTGATTCACTTAAAGAGAGTAAAATAGTAGCCCTATAGGGAATGCAAGCACTTCCTATAGGGCTAGATCTAGGAATGCTAAACCAGTCATCCGACGAGCAAGACGACTGCGCAGACTTTATCCGCATGTCTGGTTTAAAACAAGTCATCGTGGCATGGACTAATTAACCCATTAAGACTTGTAAGTTAAATTAACAAATTATTTCTGTCAATTAATTCAACCAAAAGTACATGCTTAATGAAACCTCTCAGAAGTTATATAAACCAACTGGTAGAATTGTTGAAGACAATCAGATCAGATCATTGATAAGGAACGCAAATTTCAGCCAAACGTGTGGAAATCTAAGGACCTATAAATATAGCGAGTTCAAATGTATACAGTTCAATTTGAGTGTATTATCGAGATTTTTGTTATGCTAAAATTATGTTAGGTAGCACCATGTGACCAAAATAAAAGTGGGTAGTGTATGAGTGTAGAAAGGCAAAATAGCATACATTTTTATTCCAAAAAATAGTAAAAACCAAATATACTGGGCAATCAGTGGTTCACGGCAAGTAGTTAAGATGCTCTCCATGATCTTCGATACACACAACTGTTATTAATCAGTGACAATGCAACACTGAGCAATACAGAGTATACACAAAATAGCGTTCAACATCACTTTCAAAACAAGGCAGGACGCAGGACCTCCTTTGTCTTCGTCACACAGCATTTTCTTAACCATTCAAACAAGTTGCTGGAAAGACATGATCAACTGTCTAAATTACGCAAGTGATCAATAATTTATCGATGTCTCGAACATAAATTCACCCGGATCCTGGAACTTAAACATCGAACTAATAGAAGACAAATAATTGAGCACTAAGTCAAAAGTATATAATTTAGGTCTAAAAAGCAAATGAGGTAAGACATTTGACATCCTGATATTACTTTATTTGAGTTCAGACAAGTTTCCGTAATTAAATATACTATTTTTTGACATTAAATTAGGAAAGATAACGACTGATTATAAACCAAATTTTCTCAATTTCTGCTGTTCTGTTAGTTGGTAAGGCTGAATGGTGTACATACACCATTCTTCCAAGATTCTTTCGCAAGTAAACCCTTTCTAAGTGCGTCGCAGATAATTTCGCTCGATATTTAAGGCCTATTTCAAGATGATAACCTCCACGGAAAAACTTCACACTCTGCCTAGGGAATCATTTATGTTTACATAAACGAGAGTTAGGATAGCATATATATACAAACAGAGTAAATGGAAGCTTAGCGTACTGAAATTTGCTTGCCAGCCAAGAATTATTCATCAATTGTTTGTTGTCCAGATCCTCGCTACATGTGTGCAGTCGGATGCGTGATTGGTTGTACTAATCAGCTGGAATCATTATTTGTTATTGCATACTAGCCTGAATAATTAGTACGATCTCAATTGTTGTAGGAAGTGAATATATTACTTTGTGAAATCAGAATGGCTTGTGGTTCAGAAGACCGGCTTTAATCGCTTGCAAAATTCAGTTAAAATAAGACAATGTTATTGCTTTTTCTAGGGCATTTAATTTCTTATTACATCGTAATATCTTTACGAAAATATACCGCCACTAATTATAATTCATTCTATGATTTTTAAATAATAAAGAAAGACACCGGTTTTTAAGCTGTCATTGGTTGAAGAATCACTGTAGCTTAGAATTAGGAATATATCTTCAGAGGAGCATATGTAATCATATGTGGCGAGCGCAGACGACCAAACCCAATATTAACCCAAAAATGGGGAAAATGGAGACAAGCAGTCACTAGTTTGATTTAATTGCAGAATATTATTCAAAGATCAGCTTTAAAGTCATTGGACCAAATGCCATTCTTTTCTTCCTGAATTTAGAGATTGAGAGTTATTCATCAATCTAATACACAGTACACTCCCAGTGTTATGACAATTGACGATAATGCCAACTCAATTCGTATGAAACGAATTTCAACAGACTTAAAGATAAATATAAAATAGGTAAATGAGCAAATTAATGGGTGGAATAACTTATTGGGTCATTTTTTGCGAATTATGGAGAAAAAGATTATGTATAAACTTATTTTTTGCTGATCTTTATTTCTTAACTGACACTAAAAATAAGAACAAAAAATAGCACACAAATAGCTTTACATAGAGTAGATCTCAAAATATATACCAACCAAGATTGAACTCAAAAAGTTGCACAGAAATCGTCCAAACTTCAGGACAATCGATGCCTGATATTTTTAATTAAACTATATATTTCGTTTGGCTCACAAAGGGTTAGAGAGCACTTTCAAATAAAACTCAAAATGCTTTGTATCACGCAAGTTTCAGAGTTTGATCAGGTTCCTCGATAAACTGTGCTTTGTATATTTAACTGTCCTAAAACATTCCGAACTCGATGGAATAGACTTTCAGGGCGAAACCCATTTCATTTATACCAAATGACAACAGCGGAACAGAGCCATTATAGAACTACCCGTACAGACAAAGACAAGACAGGATCAGACCTGAGCCATTAATTGATGTGCGCGTTTCACACGTCTGAAGCGATCTAGGGTAGCAAGGAGGTAGTAAATTACTTTGCATTTATCAAAACTACAGATCGTAAGTCAGACCATATTTAGCAAGACTAATGAGTTAAGTGAGGGTAATATAAGAGAGCCGCAAAATGAATGTAAGCGAATCTTGGAATGGTTAAGAAAGTCAGAAAAGGAGAACACGATAGCGTCACCACAGTCGGTGTCTTGTCAAAATAATCTCTTTCCATATGGCTCGCAGAATGAGTAGGGATAGAGACAGAGAGAATTAACTGTGGTTGCCGACATCGCCTCTTTAATATTACGATGTAATCATGAAAACAAAAAGGGGTAAATTTTGAGTGAAAAGAGTGAAGACGCTCCCAAACACAACCCACCCAATAAAGGGGCGTTGATTGGGTGGGTTATAGAGTGAATTTTAAAGACACTACACTTACTCAGGTTCTATGCGTATATATATATATATATATATATACAATAGCAGAGACGTAAACGCTTAAGATACTGTGAAAAGAAACGCGGCATGCAAATGACGAGGGCGCATCACAAGTACTGTCTATGGCAAGGTATTTAAGCTGATGCAAAACACCAGTCAATTGACTGCTGGGGTGACTAATTTCATAGAAAGAAAACGATGAGTCATTCTTCTCTTTCGGCAATACTCAGAACAGACCAAAACACAATCGACTAGCGTGAATGTGAATTCAGTTGGTCCCAAGGAGAATTTTGACATTACTGGTCGCGATCCACATTTATGTACAAAATATAAACCTTACCAAATTGGAGGAACGAGAGAAAGGGGAGGTAAAAGCTAGCTTTCTCTTTTATCGTGAGATAAATTATCCTATTTGAAAACGCTCTCGTGTGGGCAACGCTTTAGCGTTAGGCATGGAGAGCTAGAAAGCATAAATTATTTATTCCCCAACCGTTCTCCCTATTCAGTACCTCCCTATTTACTTTTCCTCAATGATTTGGTCAAATAGTGCATGAAGTGAAAGAAAACTTAATAATATAAGTTATCTAAAAGCTAAAAATCAATCAATAGGCCCAATTAAAAATGGGAAAAATTAGGATAACTGAAAAGGATCGATGGACGATTGAAAATAGGAGTGATGATAGAAGGGCATGTCCGTATATTTAAAATAATTATTAATAGAATCAGTCCGAAACAGTGCCTATTGATAAAGTCAAATACACATTAAGACGTGGGAAATAAGATGGAACTCGGGTGCTGACCTTTACATCGAACTACCGATCAAATATTCCCATCATTAGACCTGACCTCCCGGCACAAATTAGTTATAAATGCCAATGACATGGAGAAGATTTGAGGATACGAATTGATTAGAAGAAAAAATAATCCTCTCCCAAATGGATCCTCACCTAAAAGGGAATCTATTCAAGCCTAAGAGACTTTAAAATCAATAATTTCTTAGGTTTAGAGCAAATAACGAGGCTTTCAGCCGATGTTCAAGGGAACAAAGCAAGGGCCAACACCAATGCTGATGTTTATAATCAATTTTAGACTGAGTAAAGAAATACAAGGTTTGAAAGTTGAAATTGGTGTACTTACTTTGGCAATTTCATACTGCGTAGCGTAAAGGAGAACAGAGAGGCCGGCTACAATTCCCGTCTCCAACATTGGACGATGATTGTCCACATTCATTGAGAGGTTGCGCAGCAATCCAACTACGGCTTTAACAAGAGTCCAAGAGGTAAGAGGAGTGTGAGGAGGCTGACAGACAAGACACAATTCTGGACAAACTCCTGCGGTCGCAGCGTGGAGTACATGAGCAACAGGGATATGACCTCCCAATTGAGTTACAAATTCACTTCTCGCCTTCTCCTCTTCATCATGACGACTTGTCAAGTGGCGCAGAGCGCACATACTAGGTTCGAGAATCTCCTCTTTAGCATGAGAGTGCCCGAGGGCGTGAAGTAATCCACGAAGACCACCTCTCTATTAGAGAAAGTGGTTATCAAAGGAACAAAATCGAATACTTACCCTATAGACAATGAGTTTGTTGGCACTGTTGTTACAAGTGAGATTAGATAAAATCCCCGCAGCACAAGTAACAATGTTTAGATCATTGCTGGCAAGAAGTTGGACAACTGTAGTAAGGATTGGTTGAAGGTCATTTAATTTAGTGGCAGCGTCTGAAAGATTACGAAGTGTCCAGAGGCAATTGAGTACAAGACGAGAGCTTGTATTGTTCAAGTGTTTTGCTAGAGCTTCCATGCCCCCTACTTCAATAATCACCGGTTTGTTCGAAGTGCAGACACTAAGAACTTTTAAGACACGAGCTGTAGTCCAGAGAAGTTTCTCATATTGATACGTGTTCAGGATTCTAATCAGTTCAATAGGCCCACCACCAGCCAGAATTTGAAGCTTACTTTCCTGGTGGCTGTAGGCGAGAATCTGCAGGCAATCGGTGCAAATAGTAAGGAATTTGATGTTATTTTTCTGAAGAAGGGACGTCAATTTCTGCAAGCATCCACTTTGTCTGACAACTGCTTTAGCACCTTCTTGGTGAAGAAGAAGGTTGTGGAGAGTGGTAATTGCGTAAAAGAGAACCGACTCGACAGGGGAGTTAAGAAGTCCAACGAGACACGGAACGCAATTCGCGAGGAAAATTTCCTAATAAAATAAAATAAGCTGAAAATGGATCTTACCTTGAGACCAGTTTGAGTTTGAGACATGTTGTATAGCGTCCCGGCAAGTAGTCTAACTGTCTCAGGATCTCCAGTGGGATCAAGCGCCGAAAGGATACACGAAATCATTTCCTTTGATTGAATCAGAGCATCTATAGCCTCCGACTTGCTAAGGTGAAAAACCATTGTTGAAGCTTGATAGATGACAAATTTATCATCCTCATCTTTGATGAGACGAACAAGTTCGGGTATCGCATTCTCAGCCTCATCTGTGTCTAGGTCAGAAATCTTATTCCCCCTAGGATCCATTGTAGCATCAGATCTGGAGCATGTCATGCTAGACATTTCACTGTTGGGGTCCATGCCAATGATACTACTAGCACTTGGGGTACCGGGTGAGAGGAGGCAAGACTCCGATGGATACACCGACATTGGCCCACTTGATGACCAAGCTTGGACATATGGACCAGAAGCTTGACTAAGAATACTTTCCTCTGGTTCATTCTCGTCAAGGTTTGCTTTGCTAGTAATGCTGGGCGTATGAGTAGTTAAAGCAGAATGAATTCCAGAATCAGTGAGGTACTGATTTTGCTGCCAAAGGCGAGTTTGCTGCTTTTTATCAAGAGGTTGCATTGGTGCTTCTAAAAGGTCATATGTTTCAGACAAATAAGAGCAGCTCGAAAGTTCTCCGCGTGACTGGTTAACAGATTTTCCAGTGGAGTCAAAATTAGCCATGATTTTTAAGCACAATATTAAAATGAGATTGAATCGCACCAAGCACCTCAGAAATCGAAATCCATGGACGCCAAGAAATGGCCTTGAGGAGATGTCAGCTATGCCGTTAGCAAGTTTAAACGGCTGTATTTTGTCGAGTGACGCAGAATTACATTAATTAATGATTAAATATAAGTATTTCATAAAACTTATTTACTGAAGTAGGATCAATTTGGTTATGCTGTAAATATACAGTATATAATGTTTTTATAAAATTGTAAGTAGTAAATTTTGGTAAATCAATAAATTATTCTAGAGCATTTATCTCTGCTAAAGCAATGTTTAACCCGAATCAACATTCAGAAGTTTATTAATATTATGATTTTATGAATGCACATGCAATAAGAAAATCTAGACGAAATTTCAATCTTGTTATGTTTCCATTAGATTAAAATTTTTGAATAAAGTGCTTCAAATCACTGACTTAATTCAGAATTCCTATTGCTATATCATATAAATTTCAGTATCAAAGTGCTTTTGCTTGTGTTTCATCAATTTCTGTGAAAGTTTTTTAAAATTATATGGTGTAGTGATTTTTTGGCAGAACCGAAGTGTCGATAACTAAAAGTTAATCTTGGCAAATCTAATAGCGAAAAAATTGAAAGTGCTTACAAATGCTAGCCATTAGTACATTTTTCACTAAGTCGGCGATGAGTTAGCTGAGAAGGTAGACCAATATATTGTAAAAAATTTAGGCCACCTGGAAAGGATTTCTATACTAGATGGCAGCAATGTTATAACGGAAAAAATCCAATCTCTTTTGGCATCCATAGTTAAATGCGCACGAATGGATCTTGTGCAGATACGAAAATTAAGATCATGTCTTATTATTAACCATCGGTTTTGATAAACATTTCTTGTCTCTGGCAGTGGCCATTTCATTGGAGTTCTTGGTGGGGTAGTCTAGAAGGAAAGTGTGGATGATAATAGCTTTCCTCGAAAAGTAGATAAATTATTATGCCTGTCTTTGATAATTGTAAAATGAGGAGTGAGACAATTTGATCATAAATTATCGATCGTTTTTGGTTTAATATTCGCGTTTCACTTTCTTGCACCAATAAGTTCTTAAACCTGAACAGCAGCTTCATTGTCAAAGGAGGATGGATATTTGGAAATATGGCATCCGAAGTGGCCTTCTTTAAGATGCTCAAGTTTGAAACGACGCCCTTTTATAAACGCAAATTTAAGTTAGACCACAGGGTGCGCGATAGACTTACCTCCACGTGGTGCATCCTGGACAAAGTATCTTCGTACGGTAAAAAGTCTACCACTCGGCATTTGATTTGAAAGGGCTAATGATAACTATCATAAAGCCTGCCATTTGAAATAAATAATAATACGTTAAAGCACTTATAGCGTCTGTTTATGGGAGAATTGAGCCCAGGAATTTTTCAAAAGATGGATCGATAGCATTCATCGCCTTAAGATAGGCCAAATATATTTTGTGATAGCTTCCACTGCATTTACCAACTTGCATGGTTAGGCTATTGTCACGACGGTGATCAGCCAATCTTTTTCCATAAATATCACTGCATCAAGGTTGCTTATGAATGCTTAAAGACAACTCAATTATTCACCCGGTCTTCAGAATCCTTCTCCGAAGTTGAGAAATTCGTCTAGGTGAAGTTTTTCGCGACTGCAAAGGCGTAGGCTACCAAATCCATATAGTCCATTTATGGTTAAATTTACATCTCTCTGATTTCACAAGAAATTGCAACTGCAACAAATGCTATCCGATAACACCATATAAACTACCAATAATTAAATTTCAAGATAAAGAGCACGTTTTTGTGCTCATAGGTCATTATAGATAGTGCGCAATTTACATCAGTGGCATAAGCAAATTCATTTGAATGAATGAAGATTATAAATTTTTCCAATTAAAAGCAATTAGGAGAATATAGGATTTTATAATGTTTACCAGGCAAACATTATTTACCTAACCAGAAAGCCATTAACCTGGAATAAATTAGGGTATTGAACTAACAGACGAAAATTATAGTGTGACATAGGAAAGGTATTTGTTGTATTTATTATCATCAGGCACAGTTTTATGTTAAATAATTATTCATCCTGTATTATTTTTAACTTCATTTTCCAATGAAAGTACTATTTGAATTCTTAATTATACTGTCAAGCCTTTAATGAACGTATTATACATGACTGGTAGAAGGTAGATAATCTCCAACGAATGTGAGACGTTGTTGTTGGTAGAGAAGAAATTTATCTAAAAATTGAGAGAATGGAAGAGTTGAAATATTTTGTGCATTGAATGAATCCATGACAACGTGAGACTGCAGATGTTTTGTGCAAAGAATAGTAAAGATTACACTTTTATGTGGTATGAGTAATCACGTAAACAAAGGATGTCATTCGGGCATAAGATGGAAGTGATCTTTAGAAGAAAATAATTTCAATGGGTATTGTGCCATGTGGTATTGACACGTGTTTGAGATTTATGAAGTCAGCAATGTTATAAAGTAGAATTACAATAGCGAGAAACTATGATTTAATTTATCTACTTAATACTGGTAAAAAATAACGATTAGAATAAATAAATATTAGGATTATATATGTTATTTGATTAAGTTCCATGCCTTATATATCGTTATTCAGCAAAGCAATATTTAGAAGTGCCAAGAATATATTTTAGTATTATTCAAATGATGTAAATTAATCATCGTCATGAAGAATAGGTGCTCTCATTGATAAATGCTTCCTAATTGGGCAAGGATAATAGTTAAGTAAATTAAAACTTACTTAGAAAAAGCACACATTTTGAAGAGTGTGCAAATCAGATTTAACAATAAAAATTAGCCGATTCTCATAATGCGGTTACATAGGTAAAAAACGTGATAATTATTCATTTACTTAATTAACTCCACAGCATTTGTCCTTGAATTCTATGTAAACGTGAATTGCGCATATTTTTAAGGCCCTCAGGGTGTTAAAATCGGGTGATTTTGGAATTCACAGAAGTATACTAGATTTCAAGACAAAGTTCAGCTTTATAAATAGTCTCAGAATTTTATTGTCAAAAATTGGTTTAAACGTCCAGATATTTAGTATGATCGAAATAATACCTGATTCAAGTGATATCAATTTTAAAATGTTTTCTAAACCCTTAAACTTATAGCTCATAACTTTTCATGATTCGAATAATAAGGCCTTAGATATATCTATTGCTATGGGTGTATATATTTCACAAGCAGTTTTATTGTAATTGACGCTTCATCTGCTTTATTACCTTACCTTAGGGATATATGTTTTTTACACTTCTTGATTTATAATTAATGATTATATGTGATAAACTTGTTTAGTCGACATAATTTTGCTTTTAATCGCTTCCGAATTAACAGAATCTAGTCAATATGGATATCAGCATGCAGCCACCTATGGATACAAATTTTAATTCACCTGAGAAATTATTGAAAGCACTTCAATTCCACCAGCGGGAGCATCGTTTGACCTTATTAGAAAAACGCCAGCTTTTTAGAAATACCAAATTGTTAGTTAATACTACTAAAGCGCAAAAGCCATTGCCTGTCTAAATTATTTGTTTCATTATAGGCTAGAAGATCGAATCCTAGGTCTTACAGAGCAGATGTTAGATTTAAAGGGCAAATATGATCAACTTTTGAGAAGTACAGCTCTTTGTAAAACTGAACGCGACCAAATACGCAGAAAATATGTTGAACTTCGATCACTTATTTTCCCCTATATAAGCTTGGAAAAGGTCGCAACCCAAGAAGTTAGGAAGCCAATAAATGTAAGTTTAATTAGTTAAATCAGGCAAATCGAAACTGAATTTTTTTGTTTGACTAGCGCCTATCTTACTTAGCATTATTGAACTTGATTGATTGGAATAATGTAACCAATAAAATCAAGTTGGAAATTTTATTAGTTTCGTGAGAGTATCGATAAATAACGAATATGAAATAATGATGAATTCAATATAAATGTATTTCGATTTTAGTTAGTGAAAACTGAAAGCGAAAGTCCAGTTTTAAATAGCAAAAGAAAGATTTTGCACATTAGCAGCAAACCTATCACTAGGTAAGTTTAAATAATTCAATATTTTTAGTTCAAACTGTGAATACTTACTATATATTCATTTATACGACCAAATGGAAGTCAACCGAGGAATAAGTACATTTCATTACCTTTCAAGTTGCGAAAACTGAAAAAACCCTTTTTGAGAAAGTATCTTTATAAAAAATTGAGGTTGTTGGTACTTTACATAAATGTATATTAGACAAGAAAATGCCAGTTAGCATTCTGACTGTAGTAGTGACAAAGCAAATTGTTTGATTACCATTTACCTAAAAGAGAAATCTCTTAACGAATATAGATTAGGAGAAGAAAGAAAAACCTTTTTATAAAATAGACAACAAAAGGAACACAAGCCTCAATTAAGGAATGTAAAATATATATTTCTCAAGAGGACTTAACACGACAGAGATGAATGGAGATGAGAGTTCGTTATGCCTTCATCTTCTCAATACCCTTAACGTGATAGTCAATGTGCCAGTAAATGCAAGATAGGATTAAGTGGCGGTTGTTTTAGTTAATAATGAGTGCTTTAGGGCACTGATACAATTTAGTTTAAAATTATTTATAAAGCAAACTTATTAAAAGGAAGGTTAAAAGCTAATGGAAATGAAAAAGGGTGAAAAATAAACACTTTCATTTGGTAGTGGAGAACGATAGGAGTTAGTAGGCAATCAAATTTATATCAAATTCCAAACAACTTAGGGATAGATTGAAGTATTTATTTGTTATTTTGACCTTTTATTTACGCCAATTTTTAAGATAATTTGATTTATTAAAATTCAGGATGTATGATATATGTATAACTTTATGATATATTACTTTCCAATCGTTAAATTTTGAGAGTTTAAACAGAAGGAGTTTAAGTGAAGTAACTTTCCGACTTTCGAGTGAACATGAGGAATTTCGGTGAAGGAGGCTTAATTCCACACAGCATTCCGTGGAGAGCAAGTGGTGAAACATTTATCAAAGTGTGTTAAATTGTAGATAAAGATTTAATCGGTTGTTTATTGGAAGAACAATAAAATATGGGCCGGTCATTTTCACCTAACTCACCCTAATGTGACCTTTCACACTTAGCTTTTCCCACACACTTTACACTAACTCTTCTTTCCATGCTCTTTAAATTTTAAATGGTTCCTCTCAATTATCTATTTACTCCTCTTTCTTTCTTGTATCTAATACAATTCTTCTCACCTGGGAGACGCTATTGTTTCATCTTATCTTTCGGAAGATCATTAGTTCTTTGAAGGCTTATCTCATTATTCCCCTTAAATCTCCCAACTACAAGAATTTTTTAAGAGCTTTAAAAACATTAAAATTTGATCTGTTCCATCCTAGATATATTAGATTGTGGAACTTTTCATGTTTTCTTTCCTTTTTCTCTTCTCTGAAATTGCACCAATTGCTTTGCTTTGTGTTATACCGTGCACACATGGCCAAAGCCCGCAAGAATATCATTGATACCACCAATAACTGAAGAATTCACGACCTTATTGGAAATTCCTTTAGTCGATGTTTTCAATATTGCAAATGAAGAATTATAATTCTTTCACTGTCATACGTTGCAAATCAGTTATTATTTAAAATCCATCCGTTTGATCAAACAAAGGTTGATCGAGAATGCTTGAGACCTTCATAGTCTATGTAGAGTTTGAAATAGTGTTTACAATTGTTAGAGCGAACATGAGTTGCTTAATGGGCTCATAACAGCTCTTTCACTTGTAACTGTACACTAGTGGTTAAATAACATATGTTACTTCCAATAGTTCAATGGCCACTTGTCCATTTCTTATTACTGCTAATACAACGATGGAAATTTCCTATTACACTTTTAAAGCTCCCAAGCGGAGAGTCTTGACATCCGAAGCATCAATCAAAAATTCTTTGGATGATTTCTCTCTCCCCCCCCCCAGAATGTGCATATTAATTCAAGTTTTTAAATATAATCAATAAATAGAAAGATAATTATTAAATGCGGGGTGTTCGATAGACTTACCTCCACGTGGTGCACCCTGGAGAACGTATACTCATGCGGCAAAAAGTCTATTATTCGGCAGTTGACTTCTGACTTCAAACTACCACGACCTCACTGTATGTCATATTCGGTCATTTCTATAGTACACAACTTACCCTACTCTCTATCATTGTGCCTGCCTCTTTTACATCTGCAAATCACTCTTCGGTCCACCCTCTTGAACTTTGATGTCCCTCCCCTCTGTGAAGTTCGATATCAGCTAAGGGCTAATGATAACTATCAAAATGCCTGCCATTCGAGATAAATAAATAAAA